>QNQO01011336.1:0-84492 GCA_003290165.1 Berberis thunbergii | reverse complement strand
TGGCACTCTGTTTTGCGACAGAGTGCTCTGCCTAAACCGCACAGCATCTGCCCCTTCCATCCAAGAAATGCTGGAATTTTGTCGCGACAGCGAGCAACCCACTGCATCTCCAAAAGTCCGCCCCTTCTCCTGCAGCCGAAACATCCCTGCCACAATATGTATCCGCATAAAACAACACAAGTATGCCAGTCCGCCCCAATGCCAGACTCGCATGAAACAGCAGCAGAAAAAAAAAAACAGATGCACTCTGTTTTGCGACAGAGTGCTCTGCCTACACAACAGCAGCATCCCCTGCATGCAGCAGTTTTGCTTGCAGCGTATCGCCATATCTCGGACTGCCAAAGCTGCCAGATCCCAATCCCTCGCAGCCACAAAGCCAATGCAGTATTTACTGTCCCCGTGGCGAATGTAAGCCGGAAAACTCACAAGTCTGTCACTTTTGTCAAAGTTTGTAAGTTGGGGAAACTCATACTTGGTCCTTGCAGGTCAGTTATCCTCCTGAAAGGATCACATAACACAGATGAACAAAACCAAAGTAACTTTATGAATATATAAAAGCTTTGAAGGTAGTCTTACAGCTGAGTTATTTTGTCAAGCGAGAATGTAGAAGAAATGGGGCCCTCCCTTGGCACTGCTATTCTTTGAAGTTCCAGGGAGAACTTTCATACTGCTGCTTCAGTCGGCATTGCCACGTGTGTCATCGTGACTAAGACTCCTCCTCCATTGTGTCCTTCTTGGAGGCACATTATCTGTAGCATGAGAAGGAGAGAGAATGAAATTGAATCTCTGAAACTGAAACACCCACAAACTACATGAGAATATCAAATGATGGCATAGCATGGCATGGCATGGCATGGCAGAGAATGTCTCTCCCCCTTCCCTGCATTCTGTAGATAGGTTCATGATTGTGTACTTAAAAGATGACCAAGTGTGAGTCCTTTTGTTTGAGTTGGGGTACAACAACCATTGACAGCCATGCAGACAATTTAGATAAGTCATTAAGGTACATTATAATTTGCAATCTATGTTATTAGGTTCATTAATTAATCTTCACAAAGTGAGAGCAACACAAGCTATGATATTATGAAGAATGTTCTTGTTAATGAAGCTTACCAGATTTTAGCAATCTCGATTCCTTCTGGAAAAAGGCCACCACTGCACCAAGTTTTGAATTTTAAGGACCCCCACTTACTGTGTGAAAGAGAAATTTTTCTCAAATATTTCTACAGTTGCAGTTACGTGTTATCATGAAGGTCCAATACAAAGGCATTAACACTGTTTCTCCTTAGAGTTTCAATTGCTTCCTTACAGCATCTGCAAGAAATCTTTTTTCAGATGAACAATATGCAAACATAACATCGTAATTACTCAAGTGTTCACTCAAAATTAATCCAATTGAACAAATATATATCTTTGCATAAGAAACTGTAGCTGGGATTTCACTGTATAAAGATTTTGACCATTAGGACTTCAGAGTCACTCTAAAGACAGGTTATGATTATGTACATACTAACACGGAAATAGACTGGTAGATGGACATAGATTACATGGGATTCCTTCATTGGTGACTACTGAAATAAACTTTAGAAATGAGTAATGGGTTCAAAACTCACTAGTTTAAGTTTAAAAGTTTTGTTTATCTAGCTGAACCAACAACAAATAGTCATTGTGGAATTAAATGCTTCTCTGAACTTCACATAAAAAGTTACAATAAAAGCTCTTTGTTTAAGTGTGCTGAAGAAAAAAATGAGTCCTAGATCACTAGAGATGCATTGCTTCTACCAACCAAGTTACTGTTAGAGAGATCATTTGTTTTGATTTTCTAAATTTTCTTTAGTTAACAGTATCTATCTAAAAAACATCCTGAAGCACTCTATCTGAAAAAAGGACTAAGCTCTACATAAATGAATGGCATAGCAAACATTATTGATCTAAAATAATTGGAAGAGACGTAGCAACACTCACACCCCAGGGTATTTTCATAGCAAGCATAATCTAATCAAACTGATGGATATTTTCATTTTCAAGCATATTCGCAAAGGTATACAAATCCATACACAATTAGGTGGTCTTATTAGATGGAAATCGCAGTAGTAAGTTAAATTAGTGCCCTTCCTTATAATTAAGTACAACAACAGACAACATAATGTTTTCATTCAACATCTAAATTCATAATGTATACTTGGCTTGAATATCAATGCACTTTGAGTTCAGACAATTTTAGGCATTAAACTAAATGTGAGCAATGCCAAAAATAAAATGGCACTTCAATTCAAAGGTGCGAAGATAGGTACTTTATAATAAAAAATTTGAATCATCTGATAACAGTAAGAGTGATACTCATTGGATGCATTTTGATTGAATGATGTTAATTTGATATAACCAATTCTCGAGGTCTCCTTTCCCACAACAGAAAATTCACATAATCTAGACTTGACTGGATTAAAGGAAACCTTCTCTCTCCTGTAAGGAAAAGTCGATAGATTTTCCAAACAAAAATAAGGAGTGTCCAGATAAGATTAAAAACCAATGAAGTAAACATACAATCAAATAAACTTTTATTCTTAAAGTATTGCAATGAAATCTTCATCACAAAAAACTCACTTCAAAGATAACTCTTTGACTTCAGGTCCACTGCGAATGGTTAACCCCACAAAACTTCCTTCTGGACCCGTGAAATACATTCCATCATACAAGAAATAAAATGCATAAACAAACAACATGAAACTCTGAAGGAAACAATTATCATTTTAACAAATGAACCTTTCATTATATCCTAAACTAAGACATCTGCTAAGACAGCTTGAGCTGCTCACAGAAGTTTGTGCAGATTAAGCTTTTCCCAATTCAACAAAAGAAGGAATAAGAATGGAAATCCCATAATCGAGTAATACAAGAAGAAAATTGATCAAGTTTCTCATCCAAATGAGATTTTAACTTCGGTAATGATACATGTTGGAGAAGTCATGAATGAAACATTTTTGACAACTCACTTTTTTTATTTGGATGTTCTTGTTAAAATATGGTGACTTAAATATTGAGTTAATGTAAAGTCTTTGTCGAAGAAAAGCATGGAGAATGAATATGCAAGAAGTGAAAAGAGCATATATTTCGTTCAACTTTCAGAATGAGAAAAACATATGCAAATTAAAGTGATCTCACAAAATACATATGAAAGGGGGCCACATTTTGGATAGTATTATATCTATTATGAACAAAATAGATATAATACTTGAACTAGGTTAGATGCCCACCACATGTAAGGAGAATACCTCAACCACAGCTCAAAACCAGTGTGCTAACCGCGCACGCTGAAACCCACTGCGGCCAGAAAACAACACGTACAACAATAAACATTAAAAGGAAGACATCATAATAAAAAAGTAAACATAAATAAACATTAAAAAGTAAATATAGTCAGAAATTTACCCATTAGACTCTTGGTTTTTGTAACTATCAATCATCAAGTTCCACATGAGTTCTACACCATATGAAGAAATCACCAACGTCCAAATCCCCCATCTTGTCTCCTTTTGGATCACTTTTGTAAAGTTTCACCCCATTCTTGTATTTGAAGCATAAGGAAAGTCTGATCTCTGTTGCAAGGTTCAATGATCCATGACAAGCGCAAGAGAATTGATGGATAGGATCTACAACCTCTAATGCTATCGCAATGACATTCCTTTCCCAATCACAAACTTTGTATCTCCTTGACACTGAAGGAACAGGATTGCTTGGAGAAGGAAACCTCGCAACACCTTGAGAAGATGATGGTAATGGAGATGGTGGTAATGGAGATGGAGGTAATGAAGATGGTGGTAATGGAGATGGAGGTAATGGATTATCTGGTTGCCTTGTCGATTGTGCACCGGATGACGGTGTATCTTCAGTTATTTGAACAACTCCTTGTATTCCCTCACTTGTTGATGGTCTTACATAAGTTCCACTTTCAAGTCTCTCTCGTATCCATTTAACATTTTCTTCCAATCTTTCATATTTTTCTTCCCTTTTTTTTGCTTCCAATGTTTTTTCCAATAGCAATGAACGAGCGGGAAGTGCAGCATCATACTTCCTTTTAGAGACAGTGGTTCCAACACAACGAGTACGTCCCCTCGCTTCTTGGCCAAACACTTGGCTTAGAGGATCATCATCAATAGTGAGGTCAATGTTACCCTGAGTTGAGAATTCTTGCAATGCAGCTTTTTTTGCTTTAACTTGTTCCTTCAAAAGAATGAAAAAATAAAATAAATCAGGACACAAATAATATTCAAACAACTACAAAGTAAATTAAGAATTGGGTATAAAAGACATCATTGGGCACATACCATATATTGTTCAGAACCATGCGTAGGTTTTCCATCCTTTCCCGTGTGACAAGCAATCCATATGTCAGTGCGTGTGACTGGTTCCCCATCAGGGTTCTTCTCAACCTATATACTTGAAAGATTAGTCTCAGCCTATAAAGTTAAATGGTAATAATATTGTACTAGAAGCTAGAAACTCAATTACCATTTCATACTCTACTTCTACGACACTCTTTTGGCCCCCCCCCCCCCCCCCCCCCATACATACTTTGAAGCCTTTTAGTTTTTGCATTTTGGTCTCTAATTTCCTTCGCTTCAGGGGTGCTCTCATAGCGAACAAACTCCTTCCAATCCTCCTCTCTTACACCATTTGGAACATGCTTCTCTTGTTCCTCAATGGTAGGATACTTATCCAAATAATTCTTCCTAAGACGTGCCTTGAACCTTCTATAATATTCAGGCATTTTCAAATGCACACTCTTTTTCACATAATTTGGAATGTTGTATTCACGCTGCAAATAAGCCATTGAGATATAAGTTGAAATAAAATAAGACATTATGAAAATCAATGATGTAAATTCTCACCTTGAGGCCATTCCACACATCCTCTTTGTAGTTGTCAGTAACATGGTGCCAACCCTTGAATTTGATCGGCACAAGGGTTTCAACAAGCTTTCCAATGTTTTTATTGAAATTTCTAGCACCAGGTCCAACTGCTAAACCGTGGAGGTTGAACTGTATGGTCTGTTTAACTTCAATGTCATCATTTGTAGATCTGGTGACATCAATGGTGGAGAGATTGCCGCGAGTACTATCCATCTCTATCAATGACATTATAGATATTAACCATTATCAAACAAAAAGAAATAAGAATCAACTATATACACCACATTTATATCAATTGTGGAGAGATTCATTACTTTATATCAATGGTGACATCAATGGTGGAGAGATTCATTACTTTATATCATTACTTTATATCAATGGTGACATTAATGGTGGAGAGATTCATTACTTTATATCATTACTTTATAATATAGCAATAAAAGAAGAAAAGAATGCAATGTAAAGAACCAAATCAAGAATAATATCAGCAACAATTTATGCTATTTGTAATAAAACAGAGGGAAGATGTTGATGTATGAAATTCATATTAGGGTCTCTTTTAAACACATGATCGTTTATAGACAAAAATGTATAATAGCAAAAAACTTGGAAACTATTTGTTTAGGTAAAAAATCGTACACCTCGTGCGTGATCTCGGTAGACAAAAAAATTTACGTTATTTCTGGATTATGTTAAGTTTGTCAAGGTGCCCTTTATTTTTCTTTAATAGTTTTCTTTGTCTGGAATCATAAGCTCAAAATGGTGGAGCAACCCAAACCAGATTTGGTTAGGGGAGGATGGTGGTTCGAATCCACCCGATTCCGCATTTCAGTTTCTTGTAGGAGTGCAGAGATGTAAATTGGAGTGTGCGGGGATGTAAATAATTCTATTTGCTGAGTGTGAATACTTTAGCATAATGCATGTTGGCTTACCTCTTAAGTCATGATGGTTCATAAGAGTCAAGTTAGAATCGAAATCATGGGTTAGCATTATGCATGTTGGCTTACCTCTTAAGTCATGATGGTTCATAAGAGTCAAGTTAGAATCGAAATCATGGGTTATTCTCATTGAACAGTGTCCGATCAAATTTGATTGAGTTTAATTCTAAAATTTATAATATATATATTTAACTTAAAATTGAGTTTAATTCTAAAATTTATAGATATATTCTAATTTATTAACTCTAATTTATTATAAATGACACGTAGCAATGACCCTTGAATAATTTATAGAAAATTTTCATGTGTGCATCCCGAGGGGGATGGACGACTCCATCCCTCCCTCGCTGTTTTCCTCACCCACTTCCTCGACATTTAGAATTTTTGAAATTTGAAATCACATTTGCCGGCTTGATGGTATTCAATTTTGATTTGAATCTCTCTCTGCTATTCCTAAACACGACATTTACATGTGTCATGCATCCATCTCCATCAACGATACAACACAACGCATAAGAACCATCGATCCTTGCCGACTTAGTTTTCAATAACCCTATGTGCCAATTGATCCACATGCTCCTCACCTCAACTATACATTATAAACTACCAAATCTATTTCGTCTGTCCTCTCTAGGGTTCCAATAAATACGGTCTCCTTTTCTCTTCTCTCATTTCTTTGCCGTCTCCTTCCTTCTCTCTTGCTCTCTGGTTCTAATCCTTCATACAAATAGGTTAAGAAGCATGATGACTCCACAATCACAATAGAGCTCTCTTCATAAATAATTAATAGATTAGTTAGCAGTGTCCCTATAAATATGCTTCGTATATGATCTTACTAGTACTATTATAAGAGCTAAATTAAACTTCTATCATAACATGTGTCCTTAAACAACAAAAGGAGAAAAGGAGTGAGTGCATTACAACATAAATCAGTAACTCCAAGGAGTTTAAGACGCTCTAGACTACAATCACATTCGATCTACAGTACTACCATACTACATCCCTTAGCACTTCGAATCTCCCAACTTTTTATTGAATCGAAAGTAGCAATCAATATAAACAATCATCGATCCCTAATTTCATCCTAAATAAAAGAGAACCTTGATGAACCCTAATTTCATCATAAATAAAAGAGAGAGAGAGAGAAAGAGAGTACCTGTTCGGTTGCAGTGGCTGATCGATTTTGAAGTCGAGGGAAGTCGATTGAAGTCAAGGGAGGAGCAGGGAAATCGAGAGAGCAGGGAAGGAGGGGAGGAGGGAAGTCGAGGGAGGAGCAGGGAAGGAGAAGGAGCAGGGGGAAGTCGAGTCGAGGGAGGGAGCAGGTCGATGGAGGGAACCAGGTCGAGGGAGGGAAGCAGGTCGAGGGAGTGAAGGAGCGCGCAGGTCGATTTTGTGAAATATTTGTCGATGAAAGTCGAGGAGGGAAGGTCGACCGCCAAAAATAGCTCGCCCAAATTTTTTTTGCTTTTCATGTAGCCACGGTTTTTAGCCGTTGCTAGAGCTAGCCACGGTTTAAAACCGCTGCTAAATTTGTTTTTGCAACGGTTTTTAGCCGTTGCTAGATCTAGCCACGGTTTAAAACCGTTGCTAAATTTTTTTTTGCAACGGTTTTGAGCCGTTGCTAAGCCTAGCCACGGTTTAAAACCGTTGCTAAGCCTAGCCACGGTTTAAAACCGTTGCTAAATTTTTTTGTTAACGGTTTTGAGCCGTTGCTAGGTCTAGCCACGGTTCATAACCGTTGCTAAATTTTTTTGTTGCAACGGTTTTGAGCCGTTGCTAGGTCTAGCCACGGTTCATAACCGTTGCTAATTTTTTTTGTTTCAACGGTTCTGAGCCGTTGCGAATAATTCCCACGGTCTGTAGCCGTTGCTAATATTAGCCACGGTTTTTAGCCGTGCCAAATATACCAACGGTTTTAAACCGTGGCCAGGGTGTTTATTACCCACGGTTTTAAGCTGTTGGTACTTATAGCTACGGTTTTTGGCCGTGGCAAATGCACCAACGGTTTAGAACCGTGGCCAGCTCGGCGTAGCTAAATGGCCCTTTTGGTGTAGTGAATTAGCTCTGGCACATGTCATATCCTCGAGGAAATTGAGGCTTTATTTTCAGGCCCACTCTATAACAGTTCTAACTAAACACCCGTTCTACCCATTACTGCATAGCCTTTGTTGTCTGATATAATGGTGAAATGGTCGGTAGAACTTGGGCAGTTTGACATAAGTTATGTCCAAAGAACCACCATAAAAGCCCAAGTGCTGTCGAACTTCATTGCCGAATTTACTGGCGAAGAAGAACCAAGGGTAGACCTTCAAGCCCAAGATTCAGACAATCAAGGATGGACCTTGCGTTGCTATGGGTCATCAAAAGGAAAAACAAGCGGAGCGGGAATCACTCTCTGCTCCCCAAACGGCTTCACCTTCGAGAAAGCCACCAGGTTCGGTTTTTTTGCCTCGAATAAGCCAAATATGAGGCCCTTTTGGCCAGCCTAAAGCTTGCAAAGGGGATCGGGATAGATCAACTAATGACATATAGCGACTCAAGACTGGTAGTTAACCAAGTCAAAAGAGAAGTCAACAGCAAAGACCCCCGCATGATAACCTACCGCAGAAAGGTACTTCGTGCAATAAGTGGGTTCAAGGGGTTGAGCTCTTACAATGCCCCGAGACAACATTAAAGGAGTTGATGCACTAGCCAAGGAAGCCTCTGCTGAAGTCACGAATGGTCTCATTGAATACCAAGAGCAATAAAGCCTTGACGAATAAAAGTCCAGCGATGATTGCGCCACAAGCATAATGGCGAGTTGGATGACTTTGTTTATCGAATACATCAAAAACTTAGCCGATGCATGTCACCATTTGAGGCAAATTAACAACCGGACCCCTAAATGACAAGTTATCTAGGAGATCAACAACTGCTCCGATGCATGTCGCCACTCGAGGCAGATTAGTTCTTGAGAAAAATTCATGATGGGATATGCGAAATCATCTAGGTAGGATAACCCTTTCCCACAAAGCTCTAACCCTCTGGTACTATTGGTCGACGATGCAACGAGAACCCAAAGATATTGACCGTAAATGCAACAAATGTAAGAGGTTCGCACATATACGTACATGCCTGCACAACCACTGACACTGATGACTAGTCTATGGCCATTCACACAATGGGGATGGAAATTGTTGGACCACTCCCAACATCAACTGGTAAAGAGTTCATTCTTGTGGCAATCGACTACTTCACCAAGTGGGTCAAAGCAGAGCCCCTATCCAAGATAAGGCAAATCATAATAGAGAAGTTCATATGCATCATCTGTAGATTTGGCATCCCCAGATTATTGGTCAGCGGTAACATAACTCAATATGAAGGTATCAAGGTAAAAAAACAATGTGATAGTTTGAACATCATTCACCACTTCTTCTCGCCAGAGCACCTACAAGCCAATGGCAAAGCGAAGGTTACTAACCGAACAATCTTGGAAGTGATCAAAAGAAAACTTGACGCAGCTAAGGGAAAATGGGTTTCAGAGATACCAGGAATACTATGAGCATATCGGACAGCCGAAAGAATCTAAACCGAAGAAACACCCTTCGCCCTAGCCTATGGGTCAGAAGCCATGGTTCTAATGGAACTCAAAGTGCCTACTTTTTGAATGGAGGGATTCAAAGCATATGATAATGACGAAGCCTTGCGCGTCAGACCAGACCTCATCGAGGAAAAACATGATCAAGCCTCCGCCAAGATAGCTGCCTACCATGAACGAATAACACAAACTACAACAAGAAAGGTAAAGCCACGCGAATTCAGAGTGGGAGACTGGGTACTCAGAAAACCCTGCAGAACACCAAATTGGGAAGGGCCCTACAGGGTGACCAAGGTCAACAGGCCGAGGACATACTGGTTGGAAGACAAACGGTGACGGACTTAAACGACCGTGGAATGTAGAGTGCCTCAAAAAATATTATCAATAAAATTATTTGGTTTTACTGAACTTTCGTTGTTGTTCGTAACAACCAACGCAACGTCCAATCATCCCATCGTGGTCAGATCCAAAAAATCAATTTCGACACCGAGTTCACTGTGCGTGGATGACGATGGCCTAGGAAGTGGGATTCTAGTCAGCGCTCATGCCTGTTGACAATGACTTGCCAAGGGATCATTGCTCTTCTACATGCAATGATGGATGAACTTGACCAGGTAAGCTTAGTCAGTTCGCAACTGATGATGACGACTTTTGGTTCGCCCGACGCCTAGATCGATGCACACAGATGATGATGGCCTAAGAAGTGGAAGTCTAGTCAGCGCTTTCACGCTTGATGACGACGACTCGCTAAGGGATCATTCTTTTTTACAGACAATCACCGAAGCTGACCAAGTAAGCTTAGTCAATTCGTAGTTGATGATGACGACTTTTGCTGGGCCCGATGCCTATTCTGCTACGCGCGGATGACAATGGCCTAAGAAGTGGGAGTTTAGTCAGCGCTCTCACGCCTGATGATGATGACTCACCAAGGGATCATTGCTCTTTTATAGACAATGATTGATGTACCCGATCAGGTAAGCCTAGTCAGCTACGACTGATGTTGACAGCTTGCCACGGGACCACTATCTTTCTCAGGACAGTGGTCGCCAAATCTGATTATAGCTCAAGTAGCATCTTCACCCCCACATAGGCTGACATCCCTTTATTAGCAATGGCCACTTGAGCTGATTTGAAAAATAATCTGCTAAGTGCGAACAAATGCTACAAGGGATACTAGCCCGAGCTTACGAAACTTGAATCTGGCCAAACGCTCTTGCTCAACTACAGATGACAGCGCATGTGCTCGACTACAATAGTTCACTCATGCCAACGACCGCAACGAATTACCTCAACGATGAGCTACAGCCTGGGTAACGTAACCCGTTGCCAAACCATCTGTAGAATGTTCGTTATTGGACATAACCACGTGATAACAACTCTGAGACCTCACAGAAGTACATGTCAAAATTACTCGCGACATAAATGGTCGAGCTCTCAATAGATGACAGACCATTCGACTCCCTGCTAACCCAATAGAACCTATGTCAAAATAAAACAACTAGGCGAAATGGAAAACATGCAACATGGGGACCGAATAGAACACGGGTACAAAGCGTACTCGAAAAGACATGTTCTAATTAATAGTTGAAACAAATGGTACATATGTACGAAATTTAAACCTCATCAGGCGGAGGTACAAATACAGAGGAACTAAGCTTTACAAGAGAAAAAACAAGAGTTGCGTCCGCGCGTGCCTCAGCTTGAGCTTCATGATCCGAATCGCCCTCTTTCTCTGGCAGCTCAGAGATCGCTCTGAAGTCTGCAAATGACACCTTCCTATAATAAGAAGGTCCCAGTTTGGATGCTCTTCTTCCATTAGCGCCAACAGTTCTAACATCCCATGCACAATTCAACGGAATTCAAACGTGCCTTGCGTGCCTTTATTTTAGCGAGCTCACGCTCCAGCTTGCCTTCAGTGCATCAGTCTGAGACTACTCAGTAATCAGGTTACTTTTAATTACACTAAGTTCGTGCTGCTCTAGGAGAAGCTGGTCCCCTGCTTTCATTGCTTCCCGAGCGTTGAATTCCAGATCGGCCTCTAACAGCTGTCTCTGGATGACCCACTCAGATTCTTTCCTAGTATTCTCCTCAGCAATAGACTACAACTCCGAGCACATCTTAGCTGTAACTTCCTGCACAACTTCTAGATCATGGCGAACTAGGTTCAGCTATTCTTTGGATATGTCCCTTGCGGACACCGCCTTTGCTGAATCAGATTAAATAAGGGCTTCCAAACGAACCCTTCTGGGTCTCAGCATCAACAGTTGATTGTTCCAGCCTCCCCTCTTCAATCTATTTTCTCAGAGATTAAATCTTAAAGAGTGCATTAGAATACGACTTTTGCATATTTGTGAAGACACACTCCATGGTGTAAACCCCCTCACGAGCTGCCTAAACTTTCACCACTTAGCTCAGATGCGACATCCCCAACATAAGATTTTTAAACCCTTTATCCATACGCACTTCCACCACATCCTCATCGGGCTTCAAAGCATGGTTCACCAGCCAGCTATAACGTCTGGTGACAAGCCTCTTCAAAGCATAATCAATATCGACCTCCTGCTGCCAAGCTTAGTTACTCATTTTTACCACATCTGGAGCAAACAAACTCATCTATACGTCTAGATGAAGCTCTCCTGAATGCAGAATTACACAAACACCGCCCTTTGCATTCTTCACCGCACCTAGGACCTCAGCTACCGCCTTCTCTCTGTGACCAGCAATAAACTTTTTATTGCGAGCCGACTCAGTAGAATTTGTAGGGAGAGAAGCAAGCAAATATCTTGATGTGCGGCCTGGAGCGAGATGGAAAACAATGCAGACTGTAAGAAGAATGATCCATCCTATAATGGCCACTGTCAGACGATCCACCAACAGGACGATTGACCTCGGAAACCATAGACAAATCTTATCAAGACCTTCCAGCAAAACAGGTCTGGCTCACTCAGTATTAGTAGAAGCTGCCATCGCGGCCAACATTAGCTTCTTATTCAAACCTTCTACATGTTCGGTACTCAGCTTCGCCGCATCATCAACCCTTGCTAGACGCAGGTGGTCCTTCTCCAAATCAAATGCCACAACCTATGTCTCTGCGAATAGGTCAGAATCACGGTTCGCTTCCTCCCTCGATGGAGTGGGCCATTTGGAAATAGACTCGACACCAGTGGGAGACATCTTCGAGCCTATAAAGGAAGCAAACATCTCAAAAAGCCCATCTGTGTCTGACAGGCTAGGAGTCTTAACTTTAGAGGCCTTCCTTTTCTTGGAAGGAGTTTCACATTCGACACTCTTAAAATAGTGGGAGCCACATGTAAATTGGCCCATAATCCACTGTGACTAAATTGTAAGGGCAGATAACATCTCTTACTGTCATCCGAGGCATGTCACGGAATGCCTTCATAGCAACTTTCTTATCTGGGGAAAGAGAAGCAGTGGGGAACCTGCCTACAAAGAACACGCACAATGTTCAACATACAATCAGCAAAATGAAAGCAAATGACAAAATTATACTCATGAAGTGGCCTGAACTCCCGCTCAAGTGAAAGACCATTGAACTCAAAATACTTCGAATCTGAAAGAGCCAAGAAGCAATGTTTCTGCCAGAACTTGAAGTAATCTGGTAGTTTCCCAAAGCAAGTTGACGACTTCATCTTACACACGACATGATTGTTTAGTCGAGTAGAAGTAAGTAACTGAATCACCTTTTAAGTCACACGGACACCAGCATCCTTTGCCCTGATCAATATAAGAAGAATAATCCCGTACCCATTTGGTACCAACTGGGTCGGAGGGATACCAAGGAATTTCAGAAACCCCAGATCTTGTTGATCACAAGAAAATGGATACCAGTTTGAAACATGATGTTATGCAAACAGACAAATCCATTCGGAGGAGACATTGGTGTCTGATCATCACTCAAAGTGTTGAAAGGTAGGTCTTGAAGGACCCCATATGTCTTTGAAATCTCACCCAGGCTCAATTCGGAGGCCAGCCTATCTTCAAAGAACTAGAGGCCCTTGGCAAGAAGCTCATCGTCAAGGTGATTCTGGTGAGCCATGAAAAAAGTGAACAAGCTTTCAATGAATAGCTAAACAAAATAAAGTCTCTAAAAATGAAGAAGTGAAAGATTCAATCCTTGCAAAAAGGGAGATATAAATAGATATTGATTTTCCACCTTTTCTTCACTGAACCGACGCACACTTAATTAATGAAATGTGTCGCTCAAGTAACGGTTCAGACTCAATTGTCATGAGCCGCAAATCTTTTCAAGAAGTGACTTAGTGGACCGATACGATGGCCTACTAACTCGATGGAGTAGCTGATGATACACCGAAGCATCATCTTTTCTACATCATACACGTGTCATGATTATCATAAGGAATAACAAGCCCATTGATCCGGCCCAAACGACATTAAGCCCACATAGTGCAGTATGCCAGACGAACCCAAATTAGTACAGCCTGCTAAGCCCACACATCTTACAGCCATCCCCAATACCCGTAAGGTCTATTAAGGAAAGTATCTCGGGGATCGGCTTTGGACGGGCAAGCCAACATCACTTTGTCTCCAACTAGGGAGAAAATACCAGAGTATACATCGTACATGGAAACTTCCATCTATGGACAACACTCCAATTGGGAACTATCTCCCGCATATCTAGGAACATAGGTCTAACAGGGAAACTTCCCTCTACAAAATTACTCTTAATTAGATAATGATCTCCAGGAAAATATCCTTCCCTTAAGTACGCCACCGATGGCCTGGTCGAACCAGGACTCCAGCACTATAAATAAGACATGAGGTTGGTGAACAAAGTACGCTACAAATTCCCTGTTTATAGCTTGAAGCCTTCCTTAAATCCATGTCTGACTTTAGCATCGGAGTGCCATCGACCACCACTTGTGGTCTGTGGTTCACGTGTGTTCCTTGTGCAGGTCAGTAGGTCAAGGTCAAGCGGGGAGCGAAAATCGACTGCATCAACGAAAATCAAGTGTCCCTAGACAATGCCAATTCATAAAGCCCAAAGAAGACGAATTCAATCATGGAAGCCCAAAAAGGGTTCATTCGAATAAATCATAATCCGATGCCCAAAATTAGGCCCGATAAAGTTCTCCCTTAAGGGGAAGAAATGTTATATAGAAAAAAGTCATGGAGATAGTCACGCCTTCACGAACGTGTCTTCATAAAGAAGGAGACTGTTACAAAGAACGTCTCCCATTGTTGCGCCTCACAAGGTTAAGTCACACAAGGAATTAACTGCAACCATAATAAAAGGTAAAGGGAACATTCGACAAATGTATGCAATTTTAATTGAATTATATCCAGTTTTATCTTCATCTCCAACTGAGTTACTGACTTAAGCATCGATGTGCCTTCAGCCACCAAAAATGTGGTCTTTGGCAATCTAACTTTTCTATTGCAGGTTGTACTTATTGGAAAATTGTTTTTTGACGCATAATAATTTATTGGAATTCCCCAAATTATATATAAACTATCAATATGCACTTAAAATAGTGAAAGTGTAATATTCGGTTACAATACTTTATTCCTAAAATTTAATTATTTACTTATTTTAGAATTTCTATGTTAATATAAAAAATACTGAATATACGTGCATGTAGCGCGATTCCACCCCTCGTTCATGAATAATACCAGACACTTTTCTTTGATGTGCTCACATTCAATCCACGAGTAAAGTTTTGTACATCATGCGTACTATTGCATCTCCATCCAACCTGTGTCCTCTGAAATCCCAAATCCTTGGGATTTTTTTTCCTCCTTTGTTCATTGTCCAATAGGACATATGCACATGCAATTCTCTTGCTTTAGCATGCTCAAATCCTGTAAAACTTAGCTTATATAAGAGGCTGGCAAACCATTTGAAACTCTGTATTTTCTCATGGGGTTAAGGAACATATCACATGGTATCTATCTATGTAGTTAAATAGTAATAAATAAATAAGGCTTACACCTCATAAAAACTCTCTTCGATTTGTGTGACATATGTATAAATGACAACCACAAAGGCACATTTGTTAGAAAATTCATTTAAGGTGGATCTACATAGTTCATATTTTTAGACATTATAGATTGTCAAATTAGGTGAGTGGTGTTTGATCAAATCCGGTTAGTTGTGATCATTAAGAAACAACATCAGGGTCATAAATACGGTTCTAATTACATGTTGTGTGTCTCGACATGTGTTAGTAAATTCAGTATGCAGTTTATTTATGTGTAAATAACAATTTCAGTTTTATTATAATTCTATTATTGAAAATGGGTTAGTAATAGAATTAGGGCTTCATATACACGGTTCAGGTCCCTACTCCAAACATAATTTTCTCTACCACATACTTTTCCATCTAGTTTGAGAGGCATTAGAGAAAGGATTTGGAGGTGGAAAACTTCTCCGCTATGTATTGCTAGGCTCGTGAGGATTGCTACATGCATACTCCTCATTAATGACTTTAGGTATGCATTATTTAAATTACTCTTCATTAATTACCAACATGAGGTTTTGGTGTAGATCTAATAAAATTCCAACAAGTGGTATTAGAGCCTTCTTGTAAGAATCATTGAAGAAAACATACGGTTTACTGTTTTATTATTATTTGATTCATTAATCAATCATCACGTTAGTTTTAGCCAAATCCTAGAAATCTATTATGTCGGATCTAGTTCTCCCGGCCACTAGATTGAAGTTTAACTGCTTCTAATTGACCACATAAAGTTGTTTGAGAGTTCGGTGGTAGTCGATAGACATTGAACAAACCTAAATTTTAGACTTCACAATTCTTTATAAATAATAAACAAAAATCTCTCTGTCGAACTCTGGTTTTTCTTCATTTTCGTCACTACAGAGAGTAATTACAAGGGGTTTGGGTTAAGGATCTGAATTGGGGTTTTGGAATGAAAGTCCCCATGATCGATTTAGTTAGCGTTTAGTACACTTAGCTTTGTCAGGCAAGGCTTCAGTCGATCGGAACAAATTGCACAGGTGCTCATTTTCATCGATTTGAAGACAAAAACTAACTGTTTAGTGTCGATTAGAAATAAATCAATCAATACAGGATGTTCATCTTCATTCAATTGAAACCCCCGACTCTCATTCTCTTGTTGTTGTTCCTCCATTTTTTAGTGTCATACGAGGCAATGTTCTATTGATTTTTTTTGGATTCTCAACTCACAGTTGGGCCTGAATGACTTAATTGGGCTTGGCTGGTTGCTTTGGCCTGTTTTCGGTCCAGTTGATTTGGTTTGGTTCAGCTGGATCAGTTCAGTTTAATCCAGCTGGACTGGTTTGGTTCAATCTAGCTGGACTAGTTTGGTTCAGTTCATATGGATAGTCCGGTCCAACTATTCGCTTAGGCTAATCTGGTTAGGTCTAGTTAGTCGGTTCAGGTCCTATTTGGACTGATTAGACGTTTGGGCCTGTTTGTTTTATAAGACGTGTCAATAATGTTTGGCCTATTGGGCTAGAATTCAATTGGGCCTGTAATCTCATAACAATCTAAACTCAGTGCATAAAGCCCAAGTTGAATTCTATGAAATACAAATTAGTTGTATTTTTTCATTAGCGCTTCAGGTATATTTAATTAGTAATCCTAAATTTACATTTAGGTCAAATATTGTGATAAGTTGCTTAAGTGACATTTTCTCATGAAATTTTATCTGAATTTTAATTTTAGTCTAATATTTTTGTAGATTGCATATGGTTGCGTCATGACCTATGTGAATAACAATCGACCCAAAGGAAGATTGCTATATTAGCTGGTTCATTGACGGTGTAAGGTAATTAATTTAAGTAAAATATTTTTGGGATCTACTTATGAATTCTATGACCGACCCAAAGGAAGGTCATTGTTTGGCCAAGCCCGATTATATTTTATTTATATTAATGTGCTTGAATTGTTTTGCGAGAGACAATTACATGTTACTATGTTTTCCAAAGACTTGAATTGTAATGGTGTATTCAGTTTTTCATAAAGTTCCATTATTAAAAATGTAATTATTTGTACTTTTTACCCTTGGTCTATTTGTTTACTCCTCAATTAGATCAAATTTTGCATGGTAATGATTCATTTGTTATTTATTTTGTTATCATATCATTGCATTACCATTGATAGGATGTACATATATTAATGTACGCTTGTTCTTTTGTATTATTTAGTAAATAGTTCTTCGATTTATGTTAATTTAAACAATATTCTAGTACTTAATGGTTCAAATTTTAAAAAATGGAAAGAGCATAATGTGATCAAATGTATGGATTTAAATTATGCGCTTCGTGTTAATGAACCCACTAAGCCTATTGATTCTAGTTCAACTGAAGATAATACTTCCTATGAAATGTAAAAGCGCTCTAATCGCATTAGTTTTATGATAATAAAACACTATATTTCTGAAACTCTTCGTAATATCATGCATAAGGATGAAAAGGCTAAAGATTTTCTATGCCAGATTGCAGACCGATTGTTGCATCAGAAAAGGTGGAGGCAAATACGCTTATTAGCAAACTTGTCACGATGCGGTATATTGGAAAGGGAAATATAAGAGAGTACATTATGGAAACGTCTAATCTTGTTGAAAAATTTGGACAATAAAGTTGGAATTTTTTATGATCTCCTTGTGTATCTCATTTTGATTTCTCTTCCTATACACTTTGGTCTATTTATGATCAATTATAATACTTAAAGGGAGAAATGGACTCTCCATGAGCTCATTGCTCAGTGTGTGCAAAAAGAAGAACGACTGAAACAAGAAAAGACAGAAAGTGCTCACATGACAACATTTTCCAATGACAATTCATGCATCAAGAAAAGGAAAATAAATATTACTATTAAAGACAAGGGAATTGCATCTGAATAAACTTCGCAGGGAAATGTGCAATAGAAACATGATAAAGTCGCCACATGTTTCTCATGCAAGAAAGTGGGTCATGTGAAGAAGAAATGTCTCAAATATCAAAAGTGACTCACAAATAAATGTGATAGTTTTAGTTTGTTTGTTCTGAATTTTATCTAGTTTAGGTACCACGCCATTCCTAGTTGATAGATACAGGTGAAACAATTCTCAACAGTGTTTCCTTGTAGAATTACATAAGGAGTCGGAAACCAAATGATGCCGAAATGCTCATTTACATGGGGGATGACAATAAAACTTGTGTGGAAGCAATTGGAGATTTAGATAAAAATTATATTCTAGTTTTTATCTAGATTTGGATGAGATTATTTATGTATTGTCATTTTGGCATAATTTAATTTTTGTTTTCAGTTTAGATAAATGCAGTTATACATTTTTTTTGGAAAAGGAAAGTTTTGTCTCTTTCAAAATTCTAATATTATTGGTAATGGATCTCTGATTGATAATCTATATAAGTTAGACTTAAATGTTTCCCATTTACAGTCAAATGAAACCTTGCATGTTAATAATTATAGTATTAAGCGAAGATTAATCAATGAAAATTCTTCTATGTTATGGCTTAAACGTTTAGGTTATCTCGACTGAGGATTGAAAGGTTTGTGCCAACTGAAGTTCTTGGTATCGTTAATTTATAGATTTTACAATTTGTATTGAATGCATAAAAGAAAACAAACAAACGCTAGGAAGTTACGTGCTCATCGAAATTCAGGTGTCTTAGATTTGACGTACTGATATTTGTGGTCCATTTCCTATGGCTTCTTGGAATGATCAATGACATTTTATCACTTTTAAAGATGATTATTGTCGTTATGGGTATCTATACATAATACATGAAAAATCACAATCATTAAATGTGTTCAAGGCCTATAAAGTTGAGGTTGAAAATCAACATAATAAGAATCTAAGGTCGTTGATCTGACCGTGGTGGTGAATACTGTTGTAGATATGATGGTTCAGGCCAATATTCAGGTCCATTTGCAAAATACTTACAAGAATGTGGCATTCACTCAGTAAACCATGCCAGGGATACCATGTCAAAATGATGTATCTAAAAGCCGATATCAGACCTTAAAAGACATGGTTAGAAGTATGATTTGTCATTCCACCTTACCTGAGTCTCTTTGGGGAGATGCCTTAATGACTGTAGTTTATATCCTTAATAGATTATCCAATAAAGCACTCAAGAAAACCCCAAATAAGCTATGGACTGGTAGACGTCATAGTGTTCGACACTTACATATTTTGGGGTGCCTACCTGAGGCTAGGCCCTACAGGCACTACACCAAAAATCCCCATTAGCAACGGTTTTAAACCGTGGGGGTAACCCATTGTCACGACTAAGAGCCGTGGGCTACAAAGGCGTCGCGAAATTACTTTTAACGGCTATAAACCGTGGCTAAAATTTTAGCAACGGTTTTATATTCACGACGGTTGATACTTTAGCCACGGTTCTAAACTGTTGCTAAAAGTTTAGCAACGGTTTTAAGCCGTGGCAAGTATTAGCAACGGCTTAAAACCGTGGCCAGACTTGCCACGGCTTAAAACCGTTGCTAAAATTTTAGCCACGGTTTTAAGTAGTGGCTAGTAAAAAAAACTAATTTTTTTTTTGTCACGATGTTAAATGATAGTGATGCAATACATGCAATGAAGAGAAATTACAAACTAAAGAACTTGTAATTGTAATTCTGGATTGATGACAGTAAATGGACTGGATTGTATTCAATAAGAAAGCTAATTTTCTTACAAATCAAATGAATCCCTTTTTCTCTCTTATCCATATACACAACAACATCCACCAAACTAATAGCACCATCTCTTCTGTCGAATCACAACACAATAAACTACATTATTTTTCAAAATCAAAGCTGATGATGAAAATGATGAAAACACTGGCAGCTCTTTGGAAAATTTACCATTATCTGAATCTTGGTAATCAGACAACCATCCCAGCTTCCAATCAATGAGTGATGATTCCTGGCTGTTAGAATCTACATTAGAATTTGATATCCTTCCCGGAAGTCTCTTTTGAGGAATTCAATTGGACTCTCCCAGTACATAAATTAGTACCCCAAAACCCCTCATATAGACTTTCAGTTTCAGGAAGTGGTTTTGGATTGATATCAGGTAAGCCCAATTCCATAAAACCTCGAGTATTGTCATAGTTACATGGGGTTTTCAGGTTCTAACCCATCAACACTGTTCTGCTCCTTGCAAGACCATCATCAGTATTCGAAAGCATCTCATCAGATAACACAAACCCCTTCCCTTCAGACCCAAAGTTCCAAGACTCCATCACAATACAGCACAATCAGAGTGACTTGCAGAGGTTATCTGAAACCCAAACACAAATCAAATGAGAACACCATCTCCCTAGTATGAAACAACCACTTGAGCTGAAAAATAAACAAGGATCACCTGTTCAATTCATTACAAGTGCCAAATCCCACAGAGTGTAAAAATCATCAAAATAGAATATAAAAGATAAACCAAAAACCCATCTCAATATATCAACTCTATCAAGTTCAAAGACCTACATGAACTGAATAACGAAACCGCATTGAAGCTAAAGCAGATGATCAATCGCAAACAACGGAAAAAAAGTGCTGAAGATGCAAAAAACAGTAAATAATAGAAACTTCCAAATTTCATTCAAAATATGAAGACAAAATATATATCAAATAATATACCCTTCTGTATTTGTCCTTGTATCTTCGATCACTGCCCCTGTCTCATTTCCGTCGTTCACCGTCCTCTCTAGCTTGTTGAGCTTCCTGCAAAAGTACCACATCCGCCAGTTTGAAATCTTCAATTTAGTTCAAAGCATAAACATACACGAGACAACTTTCAGCTAAGGTCAAAATCGAAAGCATTCAAGTACAATAATCACCTCTTCTTCTCGAGCTTGTATCTTTTTTTCTGCTTCCTCAAAAGCTTCTTTTTCAGCCTGACAGTTTGAAAATAATAGACATGCTATTGAGACAATGGTAATAGTACAAATTGAACCTTAGGCTACTAAAGAAAAATGACCCACTTCCTTGTTTTTGTAGTAGGAACATGATCACTTGAGCTCTTATTATATGCAGAGCTCTGACTTGTCTAGGAGACTGGTATTTTGTAAGTGCATAATGAGGAGAGCATCAAGGATCTGGCTGAGCATATTCACTTAGGGAGATCATTGTAATGGAAAAGTCTTAGAAATTGCAATGAAACTACATTTTAATCTTTTCAAACCAAAACCAGTCGAACAAAGCCAAGGGCTAGATTCCAAGAATCTTCATTTGACCTTTAATTACAGACATGTACTATTGGATAAATACATTTAACAGAAATAGCTGAATAAATGATATTTATACAGAGTAGATGGCAGCCATATTGCTAAGCAACCGACTCCATGATCTTATTATGAAAGTCAATCAACACGGTTTCTTGTACATTCCTCAGTTTGATCCTATCAGCTTAAAAAATGAATAAAATATGATGTATTGAGTTAACTTTGATATGTTATGAAACTGGAAGAAGATTTACATATTTGATTAGAATGTTCATGGAAATAGTTAGCTGTAAAAAAAAAAGACAAACCTAAGTAAGAAGATGCATCATATAATAGTCAAAAGCACAAGGATATAAGCAAATTAAACTACATTCAAACTAAAGAGATACTCTCTCAAATCACAGGAATAGGTCTGCTCGAGAACAAAGCATTTAAAATACATGCAACTTCATCATTTCAATAGGACAATAACAGGTATTGTATTTACTCAGAAAGTTGGCAAAATTGAATATTTGCTCCATCACTGTACGCAAAGAGCTTGAAAAATTATCTTCATTGTGTAATTGTTGATTTTCAAAAGAAATGTCTCAAATAACATATTTTACCTGCCAAACTTCAATACCAACATATTTAATTGGCTTTAGGACATAAAGGTCAGGGTCATCCTCAAATTCTGCAAAAAAAAAAAAAAAAAACATGTATAAACTACTCCCCCGGATTGAGAAGTTTCTCTGGAAGGAAAAAACATGTTAAAAGCAGCCCATGTAATTAAGGGAGATTGCCAAGACAAAAACTATAAGAGTAAGTGATTACGTGGTTGAGTGTCCCCTGTAAGAGGAAGTGATTCCCGAAGACTGGAAGGAGTTGCTTGAAAGTTTTGGCAGTTTTAATACAGCAACAACACCTCCTACAAAGGCACAAATGGATGCCAAAACAAAGGCTGGTATGTTTCTTCCACCAAAAAGAGCATCCCATGGACCTGCCCCAAGTGATATAATCATCTGTACAAGAATCAGGACACAAACAAGATTAAGAGCGGAGAGGAGGCAGAGAGAGTTATGCACATCAACAAAGAAATACTCTACTGCAAAACCATAAACATCAATTTATAATTTTTTGCTCTATTTTTGTTTTATCATTTATAGCATTGCTTTTCAACTATACTTGCAATATCAATAGGAAATGAATTGTACTAGGCAAAAAAGAAACGTCTAACAGTAACTGAGGAACAACAATTGCAAGATTTAAAACCCCAATAGCCAATCCTATAGAAAAAAAATGTTAAGAACAACAAAATTTTACTGTCGCAGCAGTATGAAATCACAGAATGAGATAACCAAATGAAATAGCACGAAATCTGAAAGAAACCTTGGCCGCCTCCCGAATCAGCAGTTAACTCTGACGTCACCGAGAAAGGAACATTGTAGGTGATCTACAGTAGCAAAGATTTAGTACAGGTGATATCAGCAAACCTTTTGCAGGTCAAAGTGCTTTAAAATGGAGATAGCAAAAGGATTCTTGGGACTTACAGCAAGAGGGAAGCCAAGAATTGAAAATACAGCTAATGCAGCAATCTTGATTGCCTTGTTCTGAGACATCGCATGTTGAATTCCTGCAGAATATCCCTCAACTGAAAACAAACTAATGATGGCAATTGATGCCATGCAAGCAAAAACTATGAAATTGCTCAGTACCCATACTTGTCTTGAACCCATCCGTTGACACATTGGTTCAATAAGAAAAGAACTGATTCCAAGAACAACCTAATAACAAAGGAAAAAAGAAAACCATTAATGAAAAGGAAAAAAAAAGAGATATCATAACTTAAAAGATGTCAAAAAAGAAAAACACCCATAATAAGTATCATTCCGAATAAGAAATGACTATTATTTTTTCAGTATGTTATACAATTAATTGAATTTTATGGAGTTCTTACTAACTTCAATAGCAAACCAAATGCACCTTCTATGACACCCTCATTATAAATTTGGACATCTGTGACACTTCCTTTTGGATCCCCGTGGTAAACCTCTCGTCCCATCCAATCCGTATCAAAAAGAAAAAAGGGGAACCACGACAGCTGCATGTAAAGTAATAATTCAAAGATTAGAAATAAATGTAGATAAAGAGTTCAAATGACAATTTCATCACTCACACTATTAAGATTAGATTAATGCTAGAATCGAATGCAACTGAAACTATAAATTCACTAGAAGAACCTCCAGAGATCTTTGTTGGATCGTAAAGATTCCTAGGAGGCCTGAATTAGAAATTTTGATGCCAACAAGCACGCTGTCATCAATTTTCTGAAAAAGTAAGACACACACTAAACAATAATTAAATAATTGTTATTATTTAAGCAATGGCTGCAATGCCTTAACCAATTCAATGTTTAGATTCTAACTTGCTGAAACCAAATGGATTTATTTGGGATGGGGTTCTTGGATTAATTTTGAAATGCATGCATGTGATGTTGAAAATGTCATTGGAAAAGGCAGTCTCAAACTCTTGATAAGAGACAGACCTTCAACTGGAGCATTTTCTGGAATGGCAGGTTGTACACCTTCAATAGGAAGCCAATAAGCTACAACTGATGTATCTAGAGGGGCTTTCGGCAGAGGAGCTTCAATCACCTACACATGTCAAATATTGTGTGGGTTAAAAAGAATCTGAATATAGTTACAAATAATAATCTGGAGTCAATATGACAACTGATTCTTACATCTTTAAATTCGACATCCTTGTCGTCAATGTAGGACAAATCCTTGTGACCTACAACTATTTTGAAGCGCAAAGGATCTCCAGAAGCAAAGCCATAAATTGGCTGAAGTAACAAGAGTTGACATACATAAGCAAATGGAAATCCTGTCATAAAGTTTATATAAATTTCAAGAGACCAAAACGGCCATTCCTATTCATCCCGAACCCACACATGCAGCTGTCCATTATATCATTATCATCTCTAAGATGGTTAATTGAACTTTAAAATTTGAAAATCTACATAGGTGATTTATCGACCAATTAGGTTGAAGTTCTTTCAGACCCTTATGTGCTCTCGGCTTCTTTTTTTTTTTCCCTTTTCGCTATGAAACCAGATCCTAGACAAAACTTAATACTGAATTTGAGATCACTAATGCCCTTAATAGATTAGTATTCATTTCAGAATGCAAAAAAGAGTTGTACCAAGCTTAAACATGGTACTGAGAGAACTGTGGTGAACATCCCAAGAATGAGAGTACCTGTAGAGACTCCTTTGGAATCCTTATGGAGACCATTGCATTCTTAACCTCTAGGTTCAACTGAGAGAGCGCTATAGCATAAGTATGCACAATACACTGAAATTACAGATGCAGGCAACAGGCTGCCATTTACCTGTTTTCATATCCGAAAATCACCCTTTTAGTTCTCAACTACAATATTGTAATCTCAGGATTCTTAAAGCGAAAAAGATTAAGTTTGCCAGAAACAGATGTCCCAACTCCTCAAATCACACTCTTTCAAGCCCACTTTCTGTTTTAATAGTGACAAAAAATAAGTTTCTTTAGCAATTTCTAGTCAATACAGTTAATTAATTTAGTCATACGTTAGCCCTTTGCTACTCTCATCGGATTTCAAGTGCACAATGAGAAATGCTGAGTGACGCGGGATAGTTGAACATCCAAGGGATCCCTAGACGTCAAAGACCAAACCCCTGATTTTTCCACTGTGGGTCTCATTGAAATCAAAGAACTTTGACCCTAAGCCTAGCGGAGGACAAATGTTGACATTTGACAAGCAATTTCTCAAAAGAATTAATGCTCCCAATTGGCCTTCAATGCTAGAGGTTACACTCCAATTCCTCTATTAAACATTTTAAATTTGAAAAAAAAAATTTATTCAAATAAATTATTGCATTGAAGGAAAACCAAGTGTTAGCAAGTCTGAAGAAAAGTTGCATTCATAGCACATTCTATCAATAACCAAATGATCTGAAGAGTAAATGAGGCCATCTTGAAAACAATTTGAAATCCAAAATATTTTCTCTTCCTACATCTGTGATACTAATTTGTGTGAGTTCCATACCTGTGGATGTAATGCAATAACGGCAAACACAAAAGCTAGAATCATGCTCATAATAAGAAAGAAAACATTAAGACCAAAGTCCTGGCCGGAGGGGTCGAACCAATTGAAAAGAAGTCCCAACTATAGCAAATGTCACAATATAGCATCCAGCTGAAACTGCAAGCAAGGCAATGAACCTGTGACCCACAATATATAGAAAGATCAGTGAAAGAAGAAAGTAATATATCAAAGCCATGTGGTCTAAACTGAAATCTTCATAACAATCATTATGACATAAATAAATATGGTTTTTATTGAACCTGGGCTTTGTAGAGAGGTAAGAGTTTGGGAAGATTCTATATTTGAGAGTAGCAATAAATTCCCATATTGGTGATCATTGGAGAGCTGAGAATCGCGAAAGAAGCTGAAATGCAAGATAACAATCTAAGCTTAAGCTGAGACAAAAACATTAACACGACCATCTGGGTAATGAAAAACAGATAGTGAATTACTAGTTTATAACATACCCAGCTAAGAGCCAAAACAATAAGCACTGAATGCATAGCGGGAGGTAAATGCCTCATGCTTGCCAACAGATTAACTAAGACTGCTCCGGGACTATCTGTGAATGCTTCAATTTCATCCTCTTTGACTCCAGGATCTAAATGCTTCAGATTTCCACCATTTACTACAACAGTGTATGGAGAAGAGTTATCTTCAGGTGAATAACTGGAGTTTGAATTGGAACGATGTTGAGTATCATTCAGCAAGGGTGCAGAGTCTGACAAACGATGTGCAGCTGGCCTTGATAGTGGAACCTCTTTAGCAAAATAAAGAGTTACAAGAGTGCAGAATGTGAGTAATGCCTGCATAACAGATAAGGCATGCACTGATAAGCCAAAAAGATCACAAAATAAACACTCAAAAGTGTCTCGCTTCAAGAATAGAATAGGCACGTTGAATGATGGGTTCAGCAGAAGCAAATAAACTAAAATCAAACTAAAATCATTGAAATTTGATTGACAGTTTTGAAACCTTCATTAATTTCTAAAAACATAAAACTGATTACAACTTCTTCATCATCCCTATTAAACAAAATTAAACGTCGCCATAATTTATTGGACTTCTACTCCTACTTGGGCTCACATCTGGACAAGGATGCACAAACAAAATTAAACCTCACCCTAATTTCATTGCTAATTTGTTTCCTATTATAGTTTGTTTAAGTTTGATGTTTGGATGATGCTGGAGTACGTGAAGATAGCTACGCTGTGTGACCAATTCGGCAATATTGTCCCAGCCACTTTGAATAGCTAAAACTGAAGTATTTCTAATGCAAAAAGACAGTACTATCTCATGTAACAGATTTGGGGCATCAAAGGGTTAGGTGCATTTACAGCAGAGCACGCCACTCCATCCTTCTTGAGATTTGGAGTTAGGCGCCTTGACCTTTTGTTTTACCACATGCTTACAAATAATGCTAGAATCGAATGCAAGTGAAACTATACATTCACTGACATGTGAAAGAAAGATAATTTTATATCGATCTAACACAGACAGAAGGTCAATGTGTCGGACATACAATGAAATTCCCAGAAATGCTTTTTGCAGATCTTCATTGTAATCATGTTGGATTAATATGGGTACAATGTGGCAGCCATGCTCTGATAAACATTGTACATAATTCCTATTTTTCAAAATGTTCAATCCATAAATATTCCCAGAACATCATGTTTTTGTTCTTTGTTTTGCAAGATACATTCAAGCATGCATGTGGTAAGCGCTTAAAATTACACTTTTACTCGTATTGCTAAATCCTCATTTTTGTGTTATACTGAAGTGTTGAAATTTATGATATTCAGGCTGAATATAAAAAAGAAGAAACTACCGCTAATTTTCCTTAGTTAAGGTCGGAAGAGGAGAAAGAAGAAAATCATATAAGGCACTAGAAAACATCAAAGGGTCACAATATTCACCATTTAATGGCCTGAAGGCACAGAGATTTTACAAGCTACACAACACGAACAAGCATATGACAAGTCATTTATGTACTAAGCCTTGGGTTTCAAACCTGGAAAACAACTCACATTTTCTGACAAACATGAGTAGCACCGTGACTACCATGAAGGAGTCAAAGGCTCATCTAAAGCAGAGAGGGTGCTTACAGAGTAGTGAGGGATAACAGAAACAACATTCATGGGCTGCCCTTGTTCAGCATCAGCAGTAGAGAGCTCAAAAAGTGCAGCCTGAAACAGTTGGGATGATCCAGTCCCTACGATGATATGACGATTGTCAGCCACCACTATCATTTAACCACAACACCCAAATTAGCTCATCATCCATCAATAATAAAAATGTAAGGAAAAAAAAACTACAAACATAACATCAATAATACATAACACTTACTGATCCAAATTGATAACAACGTATGGGGAAAGCTGCTTCTTGTTCATGTTGTTTGTTCCACACATGTTTACTTCTTTCTTTTCTTCAAAAAAAAAATCTCTTTTGTTTTGGCCTCTCTCTTTTGCAAGATTCAGAAACAATGTGTCTCCAACAATGGTTGGATGTTCTGTATTTATAGACAAATAGAGAAATTGATTACAACAGCCACCCAAATAAAATACAAAGAGAGAGATTTTATTTTTCTAAGGTTGAAGAGATTTGTTCCTGATAAAGCACTTTCAACTTTGTTCATACAATTATTAAAAGGTTAGCCTAATAGGCAACAAGAGCATACTCAGCATAGTAATAGTATGAAAAGATATCCGAAGGTTGAAAACTTGATGCATTTTGTTTTGGGAAAATACACACTAAAAGTCACAATTTCTGAAGTCAAACTATTTAAACGCAACATGTCTTCTCAATCTACTCTTAGATGTTCCATTGACATATATTTATCCATGAATGGATAGAAGTATATATATACTTGTTCTATATATATACTTGTTCTTCTCAAATTACACTGTCTCAATTTCGTTGGTAATCTTCCATAAACAAATCAGATTTCGTTGGTAATCCAAGAGGAAAGCACTGAAATTGTCTGACCATGTTCTGGTCACCGTATATTAAGCAAAGATAAAGCATAAGTTTTTGAGAATTAATAGTTTTGAAACTAGCAGAAAGCACTGAAATAATTTATTGAAAAAAACAAACTCTTATTAATCTACAGCTGCAACAACAGCAACGACAGCAGAAACAACAACATCAACAGCAACAGCAATAGCAACAACAACAGCAACAGCAACAGCAGATGCAACATGAGAAAGGATCTTGTTGGTTGTATTTTGGGAATTGGTTGTATAAGAAAAGAAGTCAGAGTTTGGGAATTGGTTGTATAACTTAAACATGGTAGTGAAAATGCATAAAAAAAAATGCTAGGAGCAATAAATTTTCAAATAAAACTTTGAATTATGGTTGGCATGTTGTCTTGGAACATGTGCTTTGATAAAAACAAGCACAGCAGACAATCACAGAAAGTAAAATACAGGATGTTTGATGGATGGATGGTTCCCCATTTTGTAATCATACCATAGCACATACTGAAACCAAAAGTTAGCTAACATGCATGTTTTGTGTGATGTGAGGTGGGGGGGGGCTCTCTGCCTCTTTTTTGCATGGACATTTTTTTTTGCCTCTCTTAATTCTAATTTACAAAGGGAAAAAAATTCTGAAAATTTTGGTAAAGAGTGTTGGCATCACAAAGTTTCTCAATTCTCATTCTACTTTGCTGACAGACTTTTTTCACTGGCTAATGGCACAACCAAATCATTTTCCTAATAAAATGATATGACTATTATCTTAAAACAGTTTAAGTTGAAATGACAGAGGTTATATATAAAGTATACCTTGTCAACAACACAACATCCTGACAAACATTTCAACCTACAGTTATATCCAAAAGAGTAGAACACATTGAAAATCATGTAAAAAAAATCATGTACATACAGAGGATGAAAACAAGGAATTCATATTAATATCCATGAAGACAGAATACTACTCACCTTTTGCACCGTAGATTCATTGATTAATGGACTTGAAAAATGCAATGAAAATTTAAACATCATTATAAAGGCTCATACATTTTATTGAACACTCCCACAACTACAATCAACATTTACAATGATCCCAAGCATAAAATCTAAGTTTCTGGGTAGATAAATTGCTGAAGACACTTAGATAAGGCATGCTTTTAGAAATAAAAATGAGATGTGACTGCCTGAACCATTAAACTTCAAAATGCAGCTGCATAATATTTCTCTTGATCAGACCAGACACATGATTATACATGTATTAGATGATAAAATACTAGAAAACAACTCCGAATCATTCAGTTAAGACAACAAGGCTTTACCAAGGTAATCTTCAACTCATTAATCAAAAGGATGGTCACCGAGAAATAAATACAATGACAGGACTATTTCATAAAATTAACGAAATAAATCAACTAAAAATAAATGAAAAATGAGAGGCCTTACTAAGTCTAGACCAAGAGAGGTTAGGACAACAATAGTTGACCCCAGAAAATTGAGATTCGACCCACATGCACCATTTGCCAATGAACACTTAGTATACGCTGTTGTTGTGTTATACACTAATGCCTGTATGGTTACACTCAGCTGCACCTGTTTGAAATAATTTTCAGCTTTAAGCACTTTCAAACAACAATGCCTTACCACATATGCTTGCATAACTAAGCCAAGCATATAATCAAATGAAACATAACAATGATGGTAGTGGTGCACTGCAGAGGAAGTTTTACCAATAGTAACCACTGATCATTCTGACATATTGTTTCAGAGCTGGCCTACTTGAAAAGTATCTGGTCCAGTATGCATTTGTATGATCTGCGTATCTAATAACTGAACAATTCAGTTCTTATGACCACACAAAATTGAAGCATAAATGAGGAATTGATTCAAGTCTTATAGAAAATATGACTCGCGGAAAGTAATCATTAGTTTTGATTGGCCATGATTTGTTGCATGTACAGGAAACGTATGCCTACAATCAAAGCAAAAACAAAAGAATATCATTGAACCCAAATAAAAACAAACACTAAAAAACCAACGAAACAACAATGGTAATCATTAATTCACACCTCAAGCTTCTCAACAAGTTCTTTTGCATTTGGTACAAAGGCAATTATTTGGCGCTGTGAAGGCTTGATATTCCCATCATCCACTGCTTTGTCTATGAAGGTCAGTAGATAGTTGTAATATCCATCCACATTCAACAAGCCCACCTGCACATATTTCTTCACTTTGTCGAACAAATGAAGGTAACAAAAACCAAGACTCCATGGTTGGTTTTTTATTTGGTTTTGGTTGCTTACAGGTTTGTCATGGATGCCAAGTTGATCCCAAGTGATGACCTCCAAGAGCTCCTCCAATGTGCCATAAGCAGTTCTATCAGACAAAACATGTTAAGTTTTAATTAGAAGAAGATGAAGAAGTATAACTGTATAATTAGAAGAAGCAATTAAAACAAAAAAAACAAACAAGAAAAGATGACCAATACAGAACAGACTGAAGTGTTTTGGGAGGAGAAAGTTTACAAAAATAGAAATAGAACAGAGCTTATAGATCTTACAGCACAGAAACAGAACAGGGCTTGGAGTTGGATCTTCGATGGTCGTCTTCTCCTCTCAAACAAATTTAGCCGTCGTCTTCTTCGATGGGTCGATTACCTTTTTCGGTTCGAGCTTCTCTTCTTCTCTTCTTCTTCAGTTCATCCTCTTCTCTGTCTGCAAATGAAATATGTGAAAATTCGGAAATATGTCAGTAAAAAGAGGATAAAAGAAGAAAGCAAAAGGTGAATTGGGTACAGAGGAATCTGGTTCTTGCTCTCTTCATTTCATGAACTAAAAAAAGCAAAGCACATAGAAGGACAGAAGTAGAAGAAAATCTCAAATAAACACACAAAAAAAACCCTTAGATATCGATCGAATCTCATGGAATTAAAAAAAAACCATTAGTGGTCGAATCTCTTACAACTCCTAACAAACACAATCTCACTCTGGATTTCCATTTATTTCTCACAAATGTTTTTTTTTCCTTTCGGGGGTTCGTTCTCTCTCTCACTTGGATCTTCATGAATCTTTGCAAAAATCCTTCAAAACACAAAACCCATATCGATTTCACCAAAATAGACAACCCCAAATCAACAAAAAACATAATCAAAATCAAAATCAAAACCCATATCGATTTTAAAATACAAATTTTATCTCAAGAGACCCAAATTGAACCAAAATGCATGAAACCCTAAAGAAACAAGAACTTTAGGGTTTGAAACAAAGGATTTTTGCTTTTGGGAGATCTGTGGGGAGATGGAACAAATTTTTGGGTTTGAAACAAAGGGTTGAAAAGTGCAGAGATGGGGGGAGATGGAGCGGGAACGAAGAGCGGGAAGCAATTTTTTTTTGCAAAATTTCGCCCGCGAGAAATCAACTTGCTTCTCCACACATCCACGTGCAACACACGTGCAATTTAGCAATGATTTTTAGCCGTTGGGCACTATAGCCACGGTTTTTAGCCGTGGCAAACACACCAACGGTTTAGAACCATGGCCAAGCCTTTTTTTAGCCACGATTTTAAGCCGTTGGCCATTATAGCCACGGTTTTTGGCAGTGGCAAATAAACCAACGATTTAGAACCGTGGCCACCTCCGTGTAGCTAAACAAGCCTTTTGGTGTAGTGAGGCTTCAAGAAGAAAAATTGGACTCAAACACTGTAAGTTGCTACTTTATTGGATTTCAGAAAGATTGAGGGGATTCAAGTTTTATATCCCCTCTACTAGTACCTTAATTGAGACGAATAATGTCAAGTTTATTGAGGATGTTTAGAATAGTGGGAGTAATCCAGGAATATTTGTTTTGAAGAAGAACATGTTGATATTCCTATGATGGATATTCAACTTGTTAACGTGATCATGCCTGTTCTTGAGCAGGATGTAGATGCAAGTCACGAAGATATTCTTGAATTGCCTTATGCTAATCCAGAAAAATCTCAAAACAAGATGCAATTGGGTATTGGAAACCAAACAAGATTTAAAGAGCAACATTGAAAGATACAATGCACGTCTTGTCGCTAAAGGCTTTACTTGAAAGGAAGACATTAATTATAAAATGATTTTTCTCTCTAGTTTCTATGAAAGACTCTTTAAGAATTATTATGACACTTGTAACTCATTATGATTTAGAGCTACATCAGATGGATGTTAAAGACTTCATTTCTGATTGAAAATGTTGAAGAACCTATTTATATGAAACAACCACATGATTTTGAGATTAAAAACTCAAAACATATAATTTGCAAATTAAGGAAATCCATCTACAACTTAAAGCAAACATCTTGTCAATGGCATAAAATGTTTTACCAAGTAATTTCCTCATTCGGTTTTGAGGAAAATCCGGTAGATCAGTGCATTTATAGTAAGATTAGTGGGAGCAAAGTTGTTATCTAGTATTATATGTTGATGATATCCTACTAGCTAGTAGTGAAAAATACTAATTGCATGAGACTAAGAGATTTCTTTCAAATAATTTTGAAATGAAAGATCTTGGTGAAACATCTTTTGTGTTAGGCATAGAGATTAATCGTGACAGAACACGTGGTATTGTTGGCTATTTATCAACACTGGTTTCTGTCAAAAGGCTGCTAAGTGGATTTGACATTCACAATTGTAAACCAGGTGATGAACCCTTTGCTAATGGTGATAAGTTAAATTTGCTCAAAAACCGAAACAATGATTTAGAAAATGCACAAATTGAAGATAACCCTTATGCATGTACTGTGGGGAGTCTCATGTATGCTCATATTTGTACATGTCTAGATACTTCATAAGCTGTGGGAATGCTTGGCAAATATTTGAAATATACATGTATGAATCATCGGAAAACGATTAAAAGAGTAATGCGAACATACAGGAAATCCGATCACTTAGAAGTGGTTGGGTATTCGGATTTAGACTTTGTGGGTTGCCTTTATACTAAACAATCCACATCAGGTTATATTTTCATGCTAGCTAGTGGTGCCATTTCTTGGAAAAGTGTCAAATAACAAAAACTCGTTGCCTTCAACCACAACAGAAGCTGAGTATGTTGCGTGTCGTGAGGCATCAAATCATGCTATTTTTGTTACAAAACTTCATTTCAAAGCTTCACGTAACGAGTTTCATTGAGAAACAATTGAAGATTTATTGTGAGAATAAAATCGTTGTTCTTTACTCCAATAATGACAAGATTTCCAGAGCGTCAAAGTACATTAACATTAAATATCTTGTTGTTAAACAAAGAGTTCAAAATCATCAAACTGCAGATACACTTACTAAATTAAAAGAGCATGTTACTCGTATTGGAGTGGTTAGTCTTTGTGATGCACCTAATTAGTGCAAATTAGCAATAATTTGTCATGTTTGATGATCCCATAGTTGATTTACATTTGATTGATGATTTTGAAATAAAGTTATCTACTTTTTCAATTATGGTTGCGTATATAAGTTTGATTAAGTAGACTAACGCAATTCAATTTTGAATCATATAGTACAAGTTAAAAATGGACATGATCAGAGATCACATTACATGTTATTTTTATTCTATACATTCATGATTTGATTGCTGTTGTTGATTGTATTGGCATTTGAGACCATGGATGGGTCCAACCACAATAAATGTGGTGAAGGCCCACTACAACAATTAAGGCATTTTTCAAGAAAAAATTCCTTGAGAAAAATCAAAATTTTGTTGGAAAAAACTTTTAACAAGGAAAAAAATTCGTTATTGGGTTTCTGGAGTCATCCCCGTAGCTAAATGTTTTTACCAAGGAATTAATTTTTTTTATTGGTAAAATGAATGATAAGTCAAGGAAATATGGCGCTGGTAATACTAACAACTACCAAGGAATTTCGTAGGTAAAAATCAAATATCTTTGCCGACAAATTATTTTGTTGTAAGAAAACTTATTTACCTATGAATTGTTTTCTTGAAATAGCTTAGAATCTTCAAGGAAAATTGTCGTGCGAAAATGTAACTACATTTTTCATAGAACTTTTTCATTGGTAAAATGAATATATACCAGCGAAAGTTGTCATAAGTGCCGTTAACAATTACCAAGGAAATTATTTCCAATGAAAAAATTATATACTAAAACGATCATTCTCGGCTCCTATACAACCCAATCTACCTCCCAAAAACTCTAGAGACACAATTCTTGGTGGTAAGACCCCACTATGGAAATTCATATATGATTTTATTTATTTTTAGGCTCAACGAGAATCGAACCCCTGACCTATAATAAAATTTATTGCAATTTTTATCAGTTGAGCTATTTGAATAATTGTGATGTGTGAAACAACTTTATAGCTTATTAAATCAAATTATTTTTTTTTTGCAATAAAATATCATTGCTACGTGTATAATAGGGACCAATAAATAATATTTTGTCACCATAACTTATGACTAAATATTTTGACGACTATAAGTTGTGTGTGAAAAATTTACCAATTTTAGCAATGAAAGAATTCACAATAAGACCATTATAATTAACAACAAAATAGTAAATAACATTTCATTGCTAGATATATTATTGAAATTAGTTATATCCCTAATGAAATAAAGTTAAATTGTTGTAAATAAGAAAACGAGCATTAATAAGAAATAAACAGTTCATGGAAAATTTATCAATCTTTAGCAACGATATAAATTGTTACCTATAATATTATAATTAATAATAAAATAATATTTTATTGTTAAAGAAATTTTATTCGATTTTTAAGATGACATAATATCTTTGCTACTAATAAAAATTTTAAACGAACTATAATTTTCCACAGTAAAGAAGTTAGGAGCTATAAACATAAATAAATTTCATGAAAACAATTTCATTATAAGTAACCAAATAAGTCATTGTAACAACGTGATAAATAATTAGAGAAAATTTAGTTTCATTTTTGAAGATATGTTAACAAGTGTTATAGTGCATTTACCAAGAAAATGTTTGTCAATAATATTAATCTTTATTAGCAATGACACAATTTATTGTAAATGGCGTCATAATTACTAACAAATTAAAATTTTGTTGACACATAATAATTGTTTTGCTAAATGATGTTGGTGGAAAATTGGTTTTGGAAGGAATATTTAACAAAAAAAAGTTGCCAACAAAATAAATTTTGTTACAAAAAGTAACAACTTTATAGCTTTTCCAATGAAATTTATTTCTGTTAGAAATAGTAATAACAATGAAAATAAAATTTGTTAGTAAATAACACATTTCTTGTAGTGAGATTTAACGAGAAACATCTTTCATGAAAGTAATTATCACTTTTTACATAGAAAACAATTTGCTACCAACAAGGTTATAATTACCAACAAAATCTTATTTCCTTGCTACAGAAATTTCATTAAAAAATATTGTTTCCGACAAAATAAAAAATATTGCCAATAGTGTAACAATTTTTAACAAAATATTTTGTTGCTATAAATTAATAAACGAGCTTTAACAAGAAAAAAACTAATGGAAAAATTATCAATCATTATTATCGAACTGAATCATTACCAATAATGTGATTATTGTCTAGGAAAACAAATTTCTTTACTAAAGAAAAATGAATAAATGTTAATATTTTGTTAACAAGAAAAGTAATTTGTTGTTAAAATTAGTCTTCTTTAGCAACAAAATATTTCATTCCAAATGATGCCATAATTACTAAGTAACTAGCATTTTGTGGTCATAAAAATATTTTGTTGTTAAATCAATTCGGCAAAAATTTTGGTTTGGAGGGAATGCTTCCCGCCACCTATTTAACAAGGAAAGTTTTCAACAAAATTTATTTTGTTGAAAAAAATTAACAAGTTCATGGTTTTTTCAATGAAATTTTTTTGTTGACAAGGATACCCTATTAACAAGAAAATTGAAATTCATAGAATTTTTTTTTGTTGGTAAATGATAGATTTCTTTTAGTGGCCACTATTATCCTATATCAATATTTTCAATAAACTAGATTGTATTGAGACGTCACTCAGAACTCTCGACAGTCAAGTTTTGAGCTTAAAGTTTTATAATGTATAATCTATAGATGATCTATGTAATCCAAGTGAAAGTTTTTCATAAAATTTCCTTATGGTGAACCTACATAGTTCATATTATTATACGTTGTAGAAGAGAGTGGTGTTTGATCAGACCCGATTAGTTGTGATCATTAATAAACAAGATTACAGTCATAAACATGTTTTTAATTACATGTTGTATGTTTTGACATGTGTTACTAAATTGAGTATGGAGATTATTTATATTTAGGTACCAATTTAAGCCCTACTATAATTTTATTATTGATGATGGGCTAATAATAGAAATATGAATCTATATATACGGTTGAGGTCCCAACTCCAAACCAAATTTTATCTATCTCTTACTTTTCCATCCAGTTTGAGAGAGATAGGAAAAATGTTTTGGAGGTGGAAGACTTCCCTGTTGCGTATTGTTTGGATCGTAAGGTTTGCTATGTAAGTACTCTATATCAATGACTTCAGGTACGCATTATTTAAATTGTTCAATGACATGAGGTATTGGTGTGGATTTAATAATTTTCTCTATAATAATAAAAAAAAAATTGCAAACTCTCCCTACGCCAAAACTAATTTTCTCTATCTTTTAGTTTCCCATCCGATTTGGGAGACAGAAAAAAGGTTTTGGAGGTGGAAGACTTCTCCGTTGTGTATTGCTTGGTTCGTGAGGATTGCTACATGCGTACTCTTCATCAATGACTTCAGGTACGCTTTATTTAAATTGTTTTTCATTGATTAATGACATGAGCTATTGGTGTGAATATAATAATATTCCAACAACATCTACTTCAACTTTATTAATGGGGAAAATGACTTATAAGGCCTAATTTTTATAAGTATAGACCATATAAGAGCCTAACTATTGAAAATACCTCAAAAGGCCTAATATTTTTAATTCAATACTATTAAAGGCCATAAACCTAAACTATAGCTAAAAGATATGTAAAAAGACAAATATACCTATATTCCTAAACACATTGTCGTAGTATTATTATTATTTATGTATTCAAATTCTATGTACATTGAAACAAGCAAAATATGAAATTTGCGCAATTTAATATTTTTCAAAGTTGTTTCATGTCACTAAAACACAACTATTGTTTCTTGTTGGGTAATCTGGAAGTCAGAAAATAAAAATAAAAATGTGAGTAAACGTATGATCACTACACCAAAAACCCCATTTAGCTACGCCGAGCTGGCCACGGTTTTAAACCGTTGGTTGATTTGCCACGGCCAAAAACCGTAGCTATATGTACCAACGGCTTAAAACCGTGGGTAAAAAAAACCTGGCCACGGCTTAAAACCGTTGGTATATTTGGCACGGCTAAAAATCGTGGCTAATAGTAGCAACGGCTTCACACCGTGGGAAGTATTAACAACGACTCAAAATCGTTGCAACAATAAAATTTAGCAACGGTTATAAACCGTGGCTACATGAAAAGCTGAAAAAAAAATAGGCGGGCTATTTTGGGGCTCGAACTCGACTTCCATCGACAAAAACAAAGCTTCCCTCCACTCGACTTCCCTCGATTTCGTCTCCTTCCCTGCTCCCTCCCTCGACTTCCCTCCTCCCCTCCTTCCCTGCTCCTCCCTCGACTTCCCTGCTCCTCCCTCGACTTCGCTGCTCCTCCCTCGACTTCCCTGCTTCTCCTTTGACTTCCCTCCTCCCCTCCTTCCCTGGTCTTCCCTCCTTAGTACTCGGCGTCTTCAAAATCGATCAGCCATTTCATCGAACAGGTACTCTCTCTCTTTTATTTTTGGTGAAATTAGGGTTCGATGAAAATGTCACCATGAAAATGTCTCATTTCAGGACACATTCTTTTCCCTCCCATTTCCAAAATTTATCACCATGAAAATGTCAATGGTAATTATTGCATTTTTTGGTTTGTAGCATAATTTCATGGTTGAACTTCAGGAAAAAAAAATTTGTTCCTGTTTTATTGTAGTGTGATTGTGAATGGATGAGAGCAATTATTATTATTATTATTATTATTATTATTACTTTGTTAGAATGTTAGTTCTATCATATATGAAACCAGAATAGTTTGAAGTTATTTCACATTGTGGCATTTGATCTGCACTATGGTTGGAATCACTGTGTTGGCTAATGTAAGTGCATAACATAGCTTATGAGACTTAGATAACTACTTTCATGAGTACGAAACCCAAATTTGGATGATGGGTGTTAGGAAGCACCATCACAAAACGAAGCGCAATAATCACAAGAGGAAAAACTAGAAGGCCATTTCATATATAATACCACAAAAGGGGTATGGTCTGTGTTAATTACCTTGTTCGAGTCAGAGCTTGTAGCTTGTATGCTAGGTCGTCTTTGAAGCACAACTGTTGATTTGGTTACCATTTGTTATTATTACTTGGGAGTTTCCAGGTTGTTCTTTCTGAAAATAAATTAATTAGACAAAAAGGCAAACCAAATGCCATATGTCTCTGGGTAATGGGGATCCTAAATATTCTACAAACATCACACCAGGTTCAATATTAATCCCAATATTAATCATTGTTCAAAAGGACATTAAGCTTTTGCTGTCAATGGTAGTTTCCTCAAATCTCAGTTTCCTCAAAAAGCTCACTTCATCAGGTTCAATATTAATCCCGATTACTTCGAATACCATGTGTTGCTACAATCATATTTCCCTCTAGTCACCATATTTTCCAATATTATTTATCTGGATGCATTGACTCCTATATTACTTGGTTGTTTTTTCATTGTGCCTTCAGTGAATAGAATTTACTTGTGTTAATATCTTCGAGACATCAAAAGAAAAATACTTGTTGCAATACAACCCTTACATTAGTACATTATGTTAATTTTCTATTAAGAATCACATTAACTTGATTTCTTAAATCAATATTGTCTGCTTGTTTCAGGTGGAGGTGCAATATGCAGATGGTATCTTCAATTTGTCAGCTGAGTTTCTTCGTGTAAACAGCCCTGCGGCTGACAGCAAGATTAGGTCAATAGGTGGTGAAAAGGTAATCGAGGTCTGTTTATGGCTTTGCAATTTGAAAAGGTAATCGAGGTCTGTTTATGGCTTTGCAATTTGATAGATTAAACCAAGCATGTATTGTCCCAATTTGATTATTGAATACCAATTTGTTTATTGAATACAAACATGGTCTGTTTATGGCTTTGCAACATTTTAAATTGTGATTAATGTGGGGGTTAGGGTGCTAAACAAAGATGGAGTTTCTCTTATCTCTGTGGCTCTTTCCTCGTTCAATTTCAGACCCTGTCAAAGTTGATCACCTTAGATGTTGAGCATAAGACAAACCACAGAGTATAATACAAGTATGTGTGATCCTTCATCAAAAGAAAATGGTGTGATGTGCTGATTTGGGAGGTCACTTGTCTTTTGATTGTTATTAGTGAAAGCAACTGAGTTTTGTAATGCATATAGTTGTTCTCATTTGCATATAGTTTTGTAATGCATATATGTGTTCAAGTCTTTTAAAGGTTGATAGCTACTAACACAATGATCTTACAGAAACATTGCCAATAACAATCTCGAGGGTCAGATTCCAGATAATTTGAGCTCATGCACAAACCTCAATAGTCTGTCAGTAACTAAACTTTGTCCATTAGCTTATTTAATTGATTTATTATTTTGTGGAAACATCATTAAGCACATGATTCTGTAACAGTAATCTCTTTCGAAACAAATTGAATGGAACCATACCACATGCATTTGAAAAGCTTGAGAGTACGACGCACTTGTAAGTCTTGACTTTCACTAATTTATCATTGATTTAAAATATCCAATGTCATTGACTATTTTGGTTTTATTGTTGATTTCCTTTCTGTTTTGTTTATTGGATGACTGGACCCAATAGGCACTTGTACCGTGAATGAAAGTCATGCATGGAACTTCATATTTGGTCTTGACATATTGGCCACTACTTGCTGTATGGCATTAACTGATTTCTTTCTATTATAATAGGAATCTTTTGTCGAACAGGCTCAAAGGCCCAATACCAATTGAACTATCTCAGATTGGGAATTTTGTTACATTGTAAGTATGCTATTTTAAGGATTAATTTGTTGCTCATTTTGGTCTTAGTGTAATGAGATATTTGAGGTCACTAAATTTTCTATACGTAATAGGTGGCTACCCAATAGAAAAGTGGCTACCCTTCTTCTTCAGAAGTTGCTATTCTACTTCCCTCCATCTTCAGATACTGACCTAAGCAGGTAAGAATGATTACCTTATTGCATGCAAGATAGTGTTCTCAGGGGCTATTCAGATACGCTAGCGATAATGGACAGAACAAGAATAGAATCAGAGAACTCCAAAAAGATTGCCATCCAGGTTAGAATTTCTTGAATTATCCATGATCTGTATCAAATATCTGATTATTTATTTATTTATTTATTTATTTATTTATTATTATTACTTACTCTTGAAATCTTACTTCTCGTAAATGCTGCAGAACTTTGCAAATAGCTTATTAGATGTTGCTGACAATCTAGGAAGAGCTTCAACAGTTGTTAAAGAGAGCTTTTCGAAGATAGATCAAACCAAAGACTCTGCTGGTGCTGTTCCACTGCTGAAAACACTTTTAGAAGGTGTTGCAATGACCAACAAGCAACTTGCTGAGGTGACGTAGTATTTGCTTTGGCATTTTACGATGTACATAGTAGCCTGTAGTAGTTTGGTATAAGGTAGTTAATGGATGGATAAAATGTGGTCCATTGAGCCCCAATTTTAGATTAAAAAAAAGATATTTATCTTTTGTATTGAGTGTTCTTTGAAGGGGAGAATTTGTCACTCTAGCTCCCTATAATTAAATTTTTTTTTTTATTGTTTTGCCTTGTCTTAAAAAAATGTAACTTCTGCATCATTTCTTTGTGTATGTCGTTAATTCTATATATAAATTCTGGAGTATATTCTAGAAACTAAAGTCTTGAGAATGCATCCTCTCAGGTATTCAGGAAGTATTTAGTGGAGAAATACGATCCAATGAATGAACAGTTTGCTGCTGTTTTGAAGGTATGGCCACAATAAAATTATAGGAGATGATTGCATTCTGTTGGTGATTAAGCATCCAACTACTCACTTCTCTGATGCTTTATCTTCTCTGCCCTTGGTTCTTCATACAAAACATGTTACCATCTTCTACTTTGATGAAAAAATAAGGTTGGCAGTTAAAGGCTGGCAAGGAAAGAAAAAGAAAAACAGAATGTCTAGGTGAAGGGGTAAGGTTTTAATGTTCACAAGATAAGTTCATCGTGGAGGAGTTTAATATGGAGTAGGTAATGCCGAGGTTGGATAGGACAGTAAGACCGGGAGTAGAGTAGCTAGGTTGAGCGGGGGTTTGGGGAGTAGGAATATTATGTAGTAACCATTGGGAATCACATTTCAAGTAATATTGCATGGATAAAGTGACACTTATTAAAGGGAAATTCTAAATGGCGAGGGAACCAGCGAGGGAGGGGAGTGAAGCCGTTCATCCCCCTCGAGATGCATGAAAGTGCGTATCTCCCATTCATCAAGGATTTTATTGAAATGATTAACCATGGAAGGTTTGAGCAATTGAGGTTGAGGTAATGGCTTTTCCTATCCTAAGTCCGTTATTCTATATAATATACCTCCATTTCCTTTCGTAATGGTAATTTTTCTTGTATACTACTATCTTTATGCATTTTTCTCATTAAAGACTCCTGGCAAGGTACTGTCTTGGCTTGGGACAGAGTTGTTTTGCTCTGTTTCTGTTTAGAAACAGGGCAGCGATGGCTGGAAGGTGCAAGGCGCAAGAGCAGAGGAATTGGCTGCAGTTGCTCTATTTTTTCAAGGAAAAACACAGCAGGTCTGTTGTGTTTGTTTCGAGGAAAAATAGAGCAGGTGGCTATGTTTTATGGGCAAGGAGCATTTGCTTTAGCTAGAGAGCAGCAGGTCAGTTTAAAGTTTGTTGTTTCTTGCTTTGTTTTGTTAAACAAAAGAATGCAGCCATTCTCCAAAATATGATACAATAAATGTTTTTGATAAGTATGTTTGTTAGACAAATCATATTACCCTAAACTTATTCATGCTGCATTTTGCCTCTTATTTTGGAATCCCATTTTCATCCATTCTATAGGAATCCCATTTACTAAAAATTATTTATATCACCAACAGACCCCACTTACTAATATTTATTACATATTGCAAGAACAGCTCTTTATATAGTACTACCAATCTTCCATCCATTCTATAGGAATCCCATTTTCATTTCATTCTTTGAACAAAAAAAATACCACTTGTTAGCCTTCTTAGCTTTTTGGTCTGTAAATTGGTGTATTGTTGGATGTATTTCATTTTTAGCCTTCTTTGAACATTGGGCCTTGTTAGGTTTAGCTGTTATTAGATGTGTTTAACAAGCTCATCAGGAGGGTTTATGCCTATCCGTTCAACTGACATGTTCCTTGCTTCATTTTTAGTGCCATGGAATTGGTCTGAAATTCTCTTTTCTTATTCATCACGGTATTCAATGTAAATTCTCTTTTCTCTTTCATTTTATACTGGAGAACATACTGAAATTCAAACTTCTCTTCCAAAACTAAAAACCAAGAAAATCATCGATATCTGAAACCAATCATTTCTCCACAGTTTCTGCCAAAGTTTATACAAACAGAAACAATAAATGAACTGCGGTTGTTTTCTAGAGTACTAGGTTCAAGGTTGAATTTCATTTCATTCCATAATTGACAACTCTACTACAAATATATTTCTTTCATAAATGCTTTTATCAACCCGAAGTAGCGTTTATGATTGACCTCGTCATTGACTATTGGCTATGAACAGGTACAGGACATTAGCCAACAACAAAAATATGGATTTGGTGGAACCTGGGAAAATCTGGCCAAAATTTCAGGATGTAAGATTGGATAGGAGTAATTTATATAACCATCACTTATGTCTAAGGTGAGATTATATCTTTGTGAACTATTTTCTCGGCATCTTCTCACACCTACTGTCAGAGGGATGCTCCAACAGGTTCAAGCTTATACTGATTGTCTCATGTGAGCATTGGCTTTAGACTTTTAAGTTGCACTTCAATGACTTATTCCTGCATACTATTTTGCTTCTTAGGTGAAGAGGCTAGTTGCGATTGAAACAGAAGAGATGTTCCAGGCTCAGAAACAAAAGGAGGCAGCCCACCGTGCTTTACGTCCCCCATTGGTTGTGAGCCACAGTCCAGTCCCTCCACCCAATTGCCTTTAGTAGCAGTGAAGAGACTTTCCCAGGTGCTTTACTTATTTTTCACCATCTTTGAGGGATGAAGGTGTTTTAGAAAGAACCTGTTTATGTTGTACATCAGCTATTGTTTTCCATTAATAGTGGAACAACTAACTTGACTGTCAATAGTCGCGGTTATTTGGTCATTCTTTGAAATTCACAGACAAGATGTCTCCATCCTTTCCTTTTCAAAGTAGCTTCATCATTCTTTGTCCACAAAAAGATTTGGTGCACCAGCAGATTTACATGGGTGTGGCTCTTCAACCCTCTCTTCAAGCTTTACCATAGGATTAGGCTAGTTGAGCTTAACTTTCAATTCTGGAAGAGTTTTTTTTTTTAATCTCCTATTATGCTGTCAGTATATATGTTATATTAAGCATACTTGTGGATGCAGCATTGGTGCAGTTCTGTATGACATGATTTCATTGAGATGAGGTCTCTAGAGTATTTTACTCTTCTATTTCTCAAGTTTGGCTATTCTGTATATTCAATTTCTCATCAAAGACTGGTGTGGCACACTTCATGGTGAAGAAAAGGTAAGTCTGTTTTGTTAATTTTTCTACTGTGATTGTGCTGCTATAAGTAATTATCCCACTTATCAATTTGATGGAATTCTGTCAGGTACCTGGTTTTCAGAAATTTGTACTTGAGACATTTGCGATAAACTGTTGTTTGTACAGCGTTCTTAACTTCTAATCCTTTTCACGTCTGTTGAATTCAAGCTCCATCTGCATGGCCAATCTATGCCAAAACACAAGTTTTCAAAATTAATTTGGTTCAGAATAATAGAATGAATGTTATTACTTGTTCTGCGAAAAAAAAAAGGTGATCTTTTAGCTGAATTTAATTACTATCAATGCAGAGGATCCGAAGGATAAAGAAGGAAGGAAGACAAGAAAAAATGCAATTACATGTTCAATGGTTTTAGAAATCATTGAAGAGACAATGCGAATCTTTTGGGATTTCATTCGAGCTGATAAGGATGAAAGCAATGTGATTATGAAGGGATTTCTGGGACCTCAGGTTGAACTAAGTGATCCGGCAGATTCTGTGCTTTTGGTGGATGTTCAAACAAATCTTCAAAAGGTTTGCTTTTGATCTCTCCTTTCTTTTACTTCATTATGCTATCTACTATTTGTACCACTCAGTTTGCACAATAAACATATGAAATGATTGGTCCCTTTTGTGTCTCCTTTTTCTACTTGAATCAATTTTACATTTCTGATGTTTGCAGAAAGAAAAGAAGATTAAAGACATAGTAAGAAGTGGAAACTGCATAGTAAGGAGGTTTAAAAAGCATCATGAAGAAGGAAGACCTGACCAACTGGTTTTCTTCTCACAGATTGACCTGAAATTAGTATCTAGAGTGCTAAAGATGTCGAGAATCACAACTGATCAACTTATCTGGTGTCAACAGAAATTAAGCAAGATCAACATTGTACACAGGAAGGTTCATGTAGAGCCCTCATTTTTGTTGTTCCCGTGTTAGAGCGTTAGCTTTTCTTTCTTCTTCTTACATAGAGATATCATGATATTCAGGAGGAGATATATTTATAGAGAGAAAATAAGACAGATATATTTACTAACATTGGACTGCTAGTAGAGATTCTGCAAAATACATCGTATAGCTCTTTACTAACTTTGATGCTGTTTGTTTGTGTTTTATTTGGCCTGCAGGGGCGGTGTAGGCGATTCAGCTGCGAGGATCACAATGCGTGCAGGAACGAGGTGCACTCAGCCTGGTGCGACTCTACTTGGTGATGGGCCTGTTACGACAGGTACTTGACAGCTCTTAAAACAAAGTGGCGTGACTCTGTTTGGGGCTGGTCTGTTTTGTGACAGCAAGCTGGGGGCTGAGTTGTTCACTCTATTGGGGAATTTCAGGCATCTTTGTTTTGCATTGTTGTTCCTTGGTGAGTTGTTATCTCTGTTAATTAATCAGATTAAAAAAACCAATAGACTGTTTTGATAATGCTCGAGTCTTTTTTGTTTCTTGTTTATTAGTGTAGTGAATTTTTTTTTGTTGGTTATGCATATGTATGGCTAAAGAATTTCATTTTGCAATGCAGTGAAACACTTAAGTGCATTGCCTATGTCTCATTTTTCTATGAGTTGGGTATGTCAGGCATCAACAATGTGCTACTGGTATTTATTTTATTTTAAGCAGCAAGGAAATGTCTAATCAACACAATGCTCCTCTTTTTAGTTTTACTGTCTTATTGATTTTTTTTTCTTCAGGGAAGGTTTCACTGGAATGGATCCTTATTTCACGACAGTAGTCCCCCGTGAAAATTATGTTCACATGTATGGACCTACCACTGGTGATAAAATCCGTCTAGGTGATATGGAATTATATGCAGAAATAGAAAGAGACTTTGCTCTTTACGGTGGGAGGTGGGACTGGACCGTCGCATGGATCACGCGCAACAACATGTACACTTGCACCAGCACATATGCAATTTATGTTGCAGTCCACTGATGACATGCCATTGAATTTTGGCTTTACTGGGAAGGTATACTTTTATTTTTTTCAATTGTTTTACTTTTGGCACTATATATCTAAAGTAACTTAGAATAGTCATGTTTTTATGTTTCACTAAATGACCCTTGATCATTGGCTACCTGATGTTTTATGCATATCTGTCCTAGGTACATTTATACCTAGTCAATTAGTTGAAAGATTGACTTATTGAAAGGGAAGCCTTATGAATCTTGATCAAAATACGCTTTGGTGTAATTCTTCTATGTAACACTGGCAAATACATGTCAGTGACGAACTTGGGTATGGGCCGTATGGCATGTCAGACATGTTAACCAAATTACCAACCAAATTGAGGGTGCAATATTTTTTTATCTTTTATAAACTTCATTTTGTTAGTCATTTTTAAATTGATCATTTTCTATATTGCCATATATTCATAAGTCATAACATTCATATTTTTTTCCCCTTAAGTGTGGAGTACTTGTCCTGGCTACAAAGCTTATATTTTGGTTGTTATTGTTTATATATTTCTTGTGGAAGTGAAAAGTCTTTGATACAAAGGTTTGATTGTGTTTGTCTAGTTGACTTAACTGTTTGGTAGTTCAATCTGGAAATATAAAACCCAAGAACTAAACAATAGGAAATTTGATGTTCATTACCTTTAAACAAGAGGCTATATGGCCCCTCTCTCTTACCTTCCCCCTCACTTGCATGGTTCCCCATGTACCCTTGGTGAATGGATAATATTAATGAATAGTTATTTATGATAATTATGTGTGTTTATCTTTGTGTCTGTTGATTATTGACCATCTTCGTGTTTACCATGTGCCTTTCGGTAGAATTCTTTCTAATTTCTATGATTTTTATGTCTTTAGGGGCAGAAGTCTGTGGCAGAGATGACAGCTTTACAAAATGAATTGAATGAAAAAATATTAGAAATAAAGCGACTGCAATTAGAGTTGACTAGAAGGAATGATGAAGAGCAAGAAGTTGAAAGTGCTGAAATTTTAAAAGAAGTGATTGCAACCCTAGAGAAGGAGAACATCAAGCTTAAGGTTACTTGTGACGCCCTGTAATTTTGTTATGTTCAATCGAGTTCTGCATAACTGGCATTTTTTAGTTGTAGAGTCTTGAAACTGTTATATGTATATTGGATTGGCATTATTGTATAGACTCATTTTTTAGGTTGTATATATAACAATGCTCTTTCTTACTTATTGAGGAATTAAAACCCATCAATTCAATAATCCCATTGTCTATTTGATTAGGTATTGGTTTTACTAAAATTTGGATGCTTATGCTTTTAGTCATTTGATAGCAAAAAAAAACAAAAAAATAAAATTAAAATAAAATAAAATAAAAAAAAAATTTTAAAAAACATTTGCCACGGTTTTAGGCCGTGGCTAACTATTGAAAGGGCTAAAAACCGTTGCTAGCAGGTTAGCCACGGTTTATTCCTCACAGTTTAGCCACGGCTAAAAACCGTTGCAATAATTAGACACGGCTAAAAACCGTTGCAATATTTAGCCACGATTTCAAACCGTTGCTAATATATACATTTTGTCATGGCTTAAAACCGTGGCCATGGTTAGCCACGGCTAAGAACCGTTGCAACAATTAGCCACGGTTTAAAACCGTTGCTAATATATACATTTTGTCACGGCTTAAAACCGTGGCCAGGGTTAGCCACGGCTAAAAACCGTTGCTACCTTGTTAGCCACGGTTTAAAACCATTGCTAATATCTACACCTTGTCACGCCCTAAAACTGTGGCTATTTTTTCCACGGCTAAAAACCGTTGCTATTCTTTTGGCAACGGTTTAGAACCGTGGCTAAATGCTGAAAAACACCACCCCCTACTCAAACATTTATAGCCGTTGCAACAAATTTCGCGACGCCTCTGTAGCCAATGGCTCTTAACCGTGGCAATAGGTTTCGCCCACGGTACAGAACCGTTGCTAATGGGGGTTTTTGGTGTAGTGGATTGATTTTAAGAAGGTGAATTAATTTTGAAAATTGATCACTTAAGTTAAAGGGTAAGAATGTCTTTCTAATTTTTTTTAAACCATGGGTTGGGTTTGAGGATTTATAGAGTCTTTAATTATTAAAAAAAGGTATTTCGAGGCATTTTCAATTGTTAGAGTATAATGTAGTCAATAATTAAAAAATATGCCTTATAAATCATTTTCCCTTATTAATTTATGAGTCTTTGAAAGAATTTACTCCTTCCTCTTATGGATGTAAGGAATATGGTACATAGGAGATAAAATTAAATCTGGAAACCAACTCATTGAATTCTTAGACAAATGGGAGGACATCTGTACATGCACACCTAACCACATCAAAGTAGTACGTGTATGCACCCAAATATATAAAGCTAGCTTTGCAGTTCTTTACTAAGGAACCAAGTTTATGATCTAAATGAGAAAGGAATTGCATCATTTGTGTGGATGCAAATTTCTAGCAGATCACGCGCTGATCACACAGAACAATCTGCAAAAGATGAAGATGAACTCTTGACACCGATGTGGTGTCTGCCACGGGAACCTCGATGCCAAAGTTAGAAAAATGCCTTTAAAAAAAATATTTATTAGAGAGAATTGTGAATCAAGAAAGAGTTACCTTCAGATGGCTTTGTGTTTGGCTATTTATAGTGGCAAAATGAGTAAAGTACTAGCAGATGAGTGAGATACGTGATAGATTAGTAAGACATGTGGCAAATGAGTGAGTCACCTGCTTGCATGCGGTTGTAACTTCTCTTAGGTAGTAACTTCTTTTAGGTAGTTGTAACCTTCGGTTGGCGATTGTAACTTCCTGTTTGGATACACCTCTCTTGCAAGCTTGTATGCTCAGCTGAGCACGGTGGTCAGAGCTGAACACTACTCTTCTGCTGAGGAAACAATGTTATGCTAAGTTGTATGGGGCCCAAACTTGGGCTGCATTGGGCCCAAACTTAGGTTTTCTATATTTGTAACTTTCGTGGATAATTTTCGGGCTTCTCGAGAATTGCCCAAATATATGGGCTTCCTTATCCTATTGAGCTAAGGATTAATTTTGGCTCCCACAAATGCCCCTCATTTCCTTTGCTTTTGAGATGACCGTTTTTCTTTTCATTCTTACTTAAAAGCAGGGGATTTGTATTTTTACTGAGGATCCCCGCCAAAAATTGAAGTAGAATGCCCCTGATCTTTCTGACATATCTGTCTCTATTGATACAAGTAAAAGATCTGCATGTAAAGGCTTCTACTATTGTTGAAATGTAGTGTGCAGATTAAATAATGATCTGCATGTAGAGGCTTTTGCTACAGATGAGGTGGTCTACTAGATGAGTCATACATAGTCATTTTAGGGGCTCTTGGACTTTTTCCAAACAGAGAATCATCCTTAGGTAAATAAAACAAGTTCTACCCCGGCATTCTGGTGATTTGATAACCCATGCACATATAAATGCCACATATCTTGGGGCTGACTAGCCCCTGTTTCAGCATGAGTTGAAGAGTCATCATTTGTTGAAGGACGCGACATTGATCTGTTGGCTGACTTTGTTTCCCAGGTTGAGAAGGGAGCGAATTCTGCTATGAAATCTACTAAGGCTGAAGCCTTTATAGTTGTCTTCGGGCGGTAGATTTTATTGAAGGACGTGACACTGATCTACTGGCTAACTTTTTTACCCCGGTTGAGGAGGGAATGCATTATGCTATGAAATCTGATAATGCTTGAGCCTTTATAGTTGTCCTCGACCGGTAGATCAAGTCGTATTGGCTCAATTTTATAGTCAATTTCATGAGTTTTTGACAAACATCCGAGAGGAAGTTGTGCCCCCTACTATTCGCTTATGAGAACTGAGCTAACTGCTTCATTTGAAACAACCAAGTAAATGCACATGTCCTTTCTTGGATTTGTCTGTTGATCTACTTAATAATCATTTCAAATCTACGGCTATACTAGTGAGACTTTAAATTTCTTTTGGAGTTGATGGTGACTTAATGTCAAGTAGCGGTCTTCTTTGCTTTTATGATCCCCAAACTTTTTGTATGTTGGTTGGTCTGCTGACTTGAAAATATTTTCCTTAAGGGCGCAAAAGCTTGATTGACATCCTTTATGTGTTTCCAATATGCTAAGTCGAAACTTAAGCATAACTTGAGGGTTTTTGAAATTAATCATAGATTAAAATCTGTTTATGTTGAAAATTGCATGAAAACATTATGTGATCTGTTGACCACTTGACAAAACTTAAACAGATTTAAGTAGTCCTAAGTAAGATGCTTCTATGCTCAGTGATTGATTAAATGAATTACCCACTCACAGAGGTGTGATCCTCTACTGAGGCATTTTGTTTGTGTGGTCTGCTAACCACTTGACTAAACTTAAATGATATAAATAGTCCTGATAAGATGCTTTCATGCAATGAACTACCCACTCATTGAGAGTGCCATCCTCTACTGAGGTATTTTGCTTGTGTGGTCTGTCGACCACTTGACGAACTTAAACGTATTTAAGTAGTCCTGATAAGATGTTGCTATGCTTTTAATTACTCACTCACGGAGAGTGCCATCCACTACTGAGACATTTAGCTTGTGTGGTCTATGGACCACTTGACTGAACTTAAACGGATTTAAGTAGTCCTGATAAGATGCTTCTATGCATTGAATTACCCACTCACGGAGAGTGTCATCCTCTATTGAGATGTGATCCTCTACTGAGGCATTTTGCTTGTTTGGTCTACTAACTACTTAACTAAACATTAACGGATTTAAGTAGTCTTGAGTAAGATGTTTTTATGCATTGAATTACCCACTCACGGAGAGTGTTATCCTCTACTGAGGTATACATAAATATTTGTATTGCTGAATGTGTTCTGCTGAAGGACATGTAGAACAAATTCTTGTATTTCCTAATTTCAACTGAAGAAGGTGTGTTATTTGCTGAGAATCAAAATTACATATCCTCTGCTGAGGTATATATAAATACTCGTCCGGATATTTTTTTTACATGATCTCCTTTTATTGGTGGTAGTCTCTTTAGCAAAGGTTGGTTCTTCTCATGGAGAATTTGATTGATCGAAACGGAGAACTCTGTATATGTTCTACTGGATGGGGAGTCTCTTGTTGAAGAGATAAAATACAATAAACAGATAAAATACAATCAAAATTTTCTTACATGTACATTACATTTTTTTTTCTTCTAAAAAGTTAAAAATGAAAAAGCTAGGACGCCTCAGCTTCAATCCACTTTGTGAAATGGTCGATTGCACAAGCATCAAATTTTTCTGCACTGGAGAGTTTGAATGATCAGAGCGGTGAACTTTGTGTATGTTCTATTGGTTGAGGAATCTCTTGTCGGGGAGTGTGTTCTACGCTTGTCACCCTTGCTATTTTTATCCTCATTCTGATCTGCATTCATTAGTGTAGGTTGACTATCTTTCTTGGGTACATCTGGTGCCTTAGTGCTATTTTTTGTTATCCCATAGTGCATAACATTCTGCCATGGCGAAGATTTCAGCAAGAGTTTTGTCAGGTTTCATGGACAATTCACCATACAATCGGTGATCTGCGGGCATACCCTTCTTGAAAGCTAAGGATGCAATTGGTCATCACACTCATTTATTCCACCATTAATGCAAATTGGTGACCTAACTTGCAAATTTGTTTTGTTGTTTCATTTTAATTGGGCTCGGTTGTTGAGCACAAAATTGCAATTGATGATCAGCCGGAGGTGGAAGACCTATTACCAGTGGCTATCTGAGTGAAAGCGGCTGAACCCATGGTGATGATGGCGGTCTGGTTCGGGTAGATGATCGTTCAATGTTATTTTTGCTAGTTTGGTTTCAAGTTTCCACCATTGTGTTGAAAAAGAATTCTGAAAAAGTGTATGTAAAGGAAAATTAAAATTGAATGAACACAGGAAAGTAGAGAGGATGCATTGAGTTTGATTCAAGCTCTCATTGAAAGCACCAATTTGTGAATGCAAATTTCCATCAGATCATGTGTTGATCACGCGGAACAATATGCAAAAGATGAAGATGAATTCTTGACACCGGTGTGGTGCCTGCCACGAGGACTTCGATGCCAAATTAGAACAATGCCTTTAGAAAAATGTTTATTTCTCTGTATTTGAAGAGAGAATTGTGAATCAAGAAAGAATTACTTCCAGATGGCTTTGTGTTTGACTATTTATAAAGGCAAAACGAGTAAACTGCTGGAGATGAGTGAGACACGCGGCAAACAAGTGAGACACGTGACAGATTAGTAAGACACGTGGCAGATGGTGAGTTATTTGCTTGCATGCGGTTGTAATTTCTCTTAGGTAGTTGTAAATTCTTTTAGATAGTTGTAACTTTCGTAGATAGTTATAACATCCCATTGGCGGTTGTAACTTCCTGTTTGGAGACACTTCTCTTGCAAGCTTGTGTGCTCAGCTGAGCATGGTGGTCAGCGCTGAACAATACTCCTCTACGGAGAAAAAAAGTGTTCTGCTGAGTTGTATTGGGCTCAGACTTGGGCTGCATTGGGTCCAAACTTGGGATTTCTCTATTTGTAACTTTTTCCAAATATTTGGGCTTCCTTATCCTGTTGAGCTAAGGATTATTTTTGACTCCCACAATATGCAAAGGCAGAAATAGCTTCAAAACTAGGTGTTCTAACAGAATGGCCATGGATGCGTTGGAAAGTTCAAGATACACATATATTTGCATGCTGATTTATATCATATGTGTTATGCACTATTATATTGTTTCATGCATTTAAGTGTGAATAAGAGTGTCTGTAACGTATGTCTAACTAGTAAAACACTAGCTTGTACGTTCATCTACTTAAATGAATGAATAAATTCCTTGCATCCACTAAAAGCAAAAGTTATTTTGCATTTATAATAATAGTTATGCCTAACACAACCAATATACAGATTTACCTTAAAATCAATATGAATGATCTTCCTGGCCTGAAGAATTATCCAAACCCCGTTAACCAATTCTAAGGAAAATGAGCTTTGCTATGCGTCGAGGGAAAGGGCGAGGAAAACAGCGAGGTAAAGGAGGTGGCGGGGGGTGAACCGTTCACCCCCCTCGAGATGTGTGCCGCGCGCGCATCTCGAGGGGGGTGAACGGTTCACCCCCCGCCACCTCTTTTACCTCGCTGTTTTCCTCGCCCTTTCCCTCGACATTTAGAATTCCCGAAGGAAAATAAAGAACAATGATGCGAGGGAGGGAACTCGAGGAACAAAGACACGAGGTTGAAATGAAATATAGTTAGAATACCTGCCCCAGTGCACTTAGAGATAAATAAGGGTGTGTTTGGTTGCATGGAATCTTGTGCCATAGGAATTTAAGAGAGGACCCCTACATTTGAGGCTAAATTGATATATTCACATTCACCATTTGATTTTGTGATCAATGATAGGATTGAAAGTCTCATAAACATGAGAATCACACTCCTTGATCCCCCAAGGCATGTGATTCCCATATTCATGGGACTTCCACTCCCACCATTGATCACAAAATCAAATGGTGTATGTGGAGTGATATCTCAAATTAGCCTAAAATATAGGGGTCCACTCATGGATTCTCATAGCATAAGATTACATGCAACCAAACACACCCTAAGAGTAAGTCTAGCCAGTCAAGTTTGCTGGCCACTTTTGGCCCAAGTCTTGGCATTTTTAAACTTCTTTACCTCTTCTTTTTTAAAATACAACCACAAACACCACCTATAAAAGGGGTATAATTATGAAAAAGCCAATACTTAACCCAAAAGTGACTAGCAAACCTGACTGGCCAGGATTGTTTGATAAATAATGTAAACAGAGAAAAAGTTATTATGATATGACATAGGAAGTGATTAGTGGTTAGGCCATGTACAATGGAGTACCAAAGCACATTGAGTGCTATGACATACACATGAGTTGTGGTCGATTGAGTTTGATTTCATCAACCTGTTTTGAGTTGGGTCTCATTGCCTTATTTTTTATTGACCCTGCTAAATAACACGTCAAATTCCACTGTAGAACACCACCACCTGTTTTTTTTTATCTACTAAAGAATACCACTACTATGTAAACAAAAAAATGCCAAGCCCCTCTTTTTCTTCTTCTTCATCACCACCACCTCCACTGCCACCCTTCCTCCTCTTCCTCCCATCTTCTTCTTCATATCTATTTTTTTTCCCTGTGGCGTGGTGGTGGTGATTGAAGAAGAAGTAGAAAAAGAAGAACAAAAACAAGAAAAGAAAAAAAGAAGAACAGGAAGAGATGAGGAGAGGTAGCGGTGGCCTTTTTTTCTCCTCCCTGTGGCGTTGTGGTGGTAGTGATTGAAAAAGAAGAAGAAGAAAAGGAAGAGGAAGGGAGGAGGACGAGAGGTGGCGGTGGCCTCCACTTCATTTTTTTTCTCCTTGTGGCATAGTGGTGGTGGTGGTGATTGAAGAAGAAGAAGAAGAAAACGAAAAAGAGGATAAGGAAGATGAAGGGAGAAGGATAATGAAAGGTGGCGATGGCCTCCTTGGTTTTTCTCCCTGTGGTAGTGGCGAGGTGGTGGGGAAGGGGAGTGTGGATGCAAATTTTTATCAGATCACGTGGTTCTCACGCTGAGCAATCTACATAAGATAGAATCACATGCTGATCATGCGGAGTAATCTGTATAAGATAGAAATTAATTCGACACCAGTTGGTGCCTGCCACGGGGACTCCGATGCCAAAGTTATAACAATGTTTTTAGAAAAATGTTTATATTTCTATATTTGAAAAGAGAATTGTAAGTTAGGAAAGTGTTGTCTCCAGAAGGCTTTGTGTTTGACTATTTATAGAGACTGAAATAATTAACTATTGGATGATGAGTGAGACACGTGGCTGATGGGTAAGACTCGTGGCTGATGAGTAAGACGTGTGGCAGATGAGTAAGTTATCTACTTGCAAGCGGTTACAACTTCTTTTAGGCAGTTGTAACTTCTGTGATTGGTTATAACTTTTTGTTTTGAGATATCTCTTTTGCAAGCCCATGTGCTCAGCTGAGCATGGTGGTTGGCGCCGAACACTACTCCCCTTTTGTGAAAATAGTGTTCTACTGAGTTTGTAATCGAACCGAGCTCGAGCCTTCTATACTTGTAGCTTTCGTGGATAATCTTCGGGCTTCTTAGGAAATGCCCAAATCTTGGGCTTCTTTATCTAATTGGGCCAAAAGTTATTTTTTGCACCCACAAATGCACCTCATCTCCTTTGCTTTTGACTAAATAATAATAATAATAATAATAATAATAATGATAATAATAATAATAAAATTTTCTCTTTTTATTTTTTGTAACAAAGGAGATGTGCCTAAGGAGTCGTACCAACAAATGGAACTCCTTCTGTATTGAGACACTTCCACCGAGGAGTTTTATCTAGACCAGAAATCTTCTTGTATTTAAACATCTTCACTGAAGAGTTCTATCTGGATTAGAAGTCTTCTTGTACTTAAACATGTTCACTGAGGAGTCTTATCAGGACTAGAAGTCCAGCTTGTAATAAATTTTCTTTTTAAAAAGGGTTATCTTATTCCATTTTCTGAATTTACCGATCTCTTATTTTATTCCCCACAAAAAGGAAAAAGTTTTTTTCTCCTCCATATCTGTAGACGGTAAAACACAGGAGCTTGCACTTCTTCTTTTTTCTCGGCTTGGCTAATTGCAAGGTGAGATTTTCTTCTCTTCGTTTTATTTTTACCCATTGAAATACAATCACTAGGTAGAAAGGTTAGGAGGGGTTTAAATCAAAAATAGGTTTTCATCCATGTCTGTTGGTATGTTTCTTCCCTATCTGGCGATGCGTGATGAGCGCAATATAGATAGCTGTGTATTCTAATTATAGATTATAGAAACATGATTATATTTAGGATATTCTAATTTCATATTTAGGTAACCTAGAATATTCTCTGTAAGATTGTTTCTATATTCTGTAAGATTGTTTCTTGTAAGACAAAAAATCCTATTGTATATACACCCCTATTGGGGAATGAATCAAATACACAAAAATTGAAGTATTTCTTTCTACACGCAGTGTGTGATCGCAAATTATCGATGGTCGTGAATGATAATGATCAATCGATGAATACTCGTCATCATGTTGACGGTGGTGAAAGGAACTGTTGACTGTCAATGATTAAACCTCACCATCATGTAGACTTTGTAAGGATTTCAAACTAATGGTCAATGTTGTTTGTCTGAGCCAGTAGCCAACGAAAAATATTTTCCCTCGTCAAACTGGTAAATAGGGGAGTTGTCCGTTGATCGACATCTTCTTTATCTGACAATGTGTCATCGACTATTTATAGCAGGGAAGAAGATAGGAGTTCGGTCGACTCTTGTGCTTATTTTTCAGCGACGCGCAACGATGGCAAGTGGTGGTCATCGACTGTTGAAGGTTGTGGAGCCTTTTACCAAACTGGGAGATTTAAATAAAAAATGGAATCTGGTGATGTGCAGCGAGGGTGAGTAATCGTCGACTGTCGACGGTGGTGAGAATCGTTCATCCATGGATCAGAAAGAGTTTCCATTGATTTCATTTCTTCCTTATTCGACAGCGACGTGTAGCAATGGTGAGCGGTGATCGTCGAATCGTCCATGAATGTGGAATTTCCCTTCTTTATCAATCTTTGATATGAATTCAATCCAAATTGGATTTAATGGATTCAGATTTAAATCAGACATGGGTTCACGTGGAGTCATTATTTGTTGATGTTTGTATCTCTGTAAAACTTGAACAAACGTCCTGAAGGAGGCGATGAACAGTTGCAAAGAAAGGGATTGTGTGTATATGCAGCCACCCTTTTTACTATGTACCCTGACACGATTTGATTTGATTTTTTTTTTTTCAAATCCAAATACCTTTGCCTTACCTTTGTAATTGTGTTTCTTTGCTAATCTGCAGGTGGGCTTTTTCCTTGATTTTATTCCGTATCTGGATACCATGGGATCTAAGAAGAAATTTGGTAATAGCCCTGTCTTTTATGACGATGAACCTTTGTATCGCAAAGGAGATTCCATTTCTCATTTTGGAAGATTTGTTCCTAGCTTGCCTAACTTAGAGAACAATGAGGCCTTTTCGAAATGGTTTGAAGTTAATCACTCTGCTTTTCCCGAAGGATTGCATGTAAGATTAGTTGACCCGAAGAATGGCAAAGAACCTTGCATTGCTCCTAATAATAGAACCATCAAATTTAATCCATTCATTATCTCTTAGCGCTTCAAGTTTTCCATGCAAAAATTCTTTAAAGAAGTGTTCTATGAAATGGGGTGTGCCTTGATTACGCCCAAACAGTACAAACGGTCAATTGCAGTAAAGAATGGGGTGTCGATCCCACGAGGAAAAACGATCTACAAAATAAGGTTAAGGAAAACAACTATGCGAAACTAAAGTTAATAAATTCTAACAAATTTAAAATACGAAATTGAATTTAATTTAATGAAAATTAAGTTTGGAAAAATCACAAGGTTTCAAGAATCCCTCCTAGACTTCACGCGCCAACTAGTATTGATTCGCTATGATGACTACGTGTTTCACATCCCAAACGATGTAATCGGAAAAATATTCTTTTAACCATTAATATACCTTAATGTAAATGAATTTTAGATTTCACTTCTTCTAAGAAAAGCACAAAGGTTTGTCATATGTGATATCCTAAACTTACAATATATCCAGAGACAATACCGTAATAAATGACGATCACATATAACTAACCTACCGGAATCAATTAATTCTTAAACATTCCACACATAAGAAAAGCGTGACTAAGCTTATATGGAGAAGAAAAGATAATCACCGGAATAAAAATAATCTACAAAGAAATCTATGAAATCCTTCTCACTGAAATAACATAAATTTCTATATTAAATAAAAGCGATAATCATTAAACATCATTATTCATCGTGAAAACTTAAAGCGAATCAAATTTTAATTTAGTGCGTTACATCTAGGAGTTCACCTCTTCACCTTGCGTGGGGTTTAGTGACTCATGGTGGTGGTGGTCACAACATCACTGGAGGAGGAATCCATCACTTCCTGTACGCGCATGAATCTCTAGAAAAAGAGCTAAATAGGCTTTGTGGTGGCTCTTACAGATTCTCAGGGTGTCAATAGCCAAAACGGTTTTTCAAAACAAAAACAGTTTTTCCCGCATGAAATTGCTGCTCTGCAGCTCCTTCGTCTTCTCCAGCGCGATGCGACCAATTCCGCCGCTGTTCTCCGCTCCTCGCGAGCTTACTCTCCTCCCGATCGGCTCCTGTACCTGCAAGAACAAAGATAGAGGGTGAGGGAACAGGGATAATAACAAAACCGCGAAGGAGGACGAGAAACAGGGAGGTGCTCTCCCTGTTTCGCGGTGGAAGAGAGTCTGTCGCAGTGGTGGTGGCTCTAAAAGAGAGAGGCGTAGAGGAGGGAGAGACCGTGGAGAAGAGAGAAAGAGGAAGGAGGGCGGCTGCAAGGGAGAGAAACAGGGAGGTGCTCCCTGTTTTGTGGCAGTACAGAGAACGCGGTGGTGGCGATGGTGCTCGAGTGATGGTGGTTGTGAGAGAGAGGGAGGGAGATGGTGGTGGCGGCTGTGTTATGGACAGAGAAGACGGTGGCGAGGACGGTGGCGAGGTCGATGTTTGTATTGTGAAACAGGGTGGTTAGTGACGGTGGCTGGTTAGTGGCGAGAGACACAGGGCTCTGCCTTGGTGGAGGTGGTGATGGTGGCTGGAAAAGAGAGGAAGACCAGAAAACGTGGAAGAGAGCTATCTCCAAAGAGAAGGCAAGAGAGAAACCTAAATAGGGTTCCCCTATTTCCTTGTTAGGCTGGGCTTAGAATTCTAGCTTTCTGGGCTTGGTTAAAGTAAGTGGACTATGCTTATTCGGGTTAGGCTTAGATGTGTGAACCACTATTTTGTACCATCACTAGAATCAAAAAATTAATCATTTTCTCAAATTTGTCGCCTTAATGCGATTTTATCGTTCACCGCGCGCAGATTCCTACAAAACATAAAAATTGAAATAATTAGAGTAAAATATATTAATTGAAGCACTAACATATATAAATTAAGGGTTATAATTTGTAATAATTACGTGTATATCATGCCTCTACTGAATGTCCCAAATGTATACAGAGCAATCATGTGCTTCTCCAATCTCTGTATTTTTTTTGGGCTTGACTTGACTAAGAAGAATTTTTTTTTCTATTTTGAGGTGAGGAGGCACGGTGATTATGCTCAAGTTAGACTAAAAAATATCAAACTCTTTGATGAGCTCAGTGCTGGTGACCATGACTAGAAGAAGGACACTTTGGAGATCAGCGGTGCCTGGGAAGGTGATATGGCAGATGGCCTTCTTATGCCCATCCTCTTCTGCCTCTGTATGCATTTTCAACCCCTTTAATCTATAATTGCATATATTTTATATATACATGCATTTTTTTATTCTGCAAAGATTGCTTACTTTGTAACTTTTGTTTGTAGGTGTGGAGATGGTGAAGAAAATCTCTGCCAAGCCTGACATGGACAAGATTCAAAGGGCGCATGACATACCATCCAAATATCGAAATTGGAGGTGCTTGTTGAGACCATTGAGAAATGAAAACAGAGGTATTCCTTCGACTGAAGGCATAGAGGTTGGAAGAAGAATACTTCTGATCTTATTGGCTTTTCCATTTCTACTAGTGAGGCTCTTTCTAAGAGTTCTTCAAAGAGAAAGAAGAGTCCCCAGGAATCTGCTAGAGTTGAGGTCGACTCCTCTACTGGGGAGGAAATATCTATTAAATCTCTTAAAAAAACTTATAGGCTATCTCCCTCGGTTGCAAAGGGACTATCCGTGAGATCTGAAGTTTGTTCTGAAAAATCTTTTTCCAAAAAGAACAGTTTGAAAAATGTAACGTTTCCTCCATCTGGTCATTCTCCTTTTCCGAAGACTAAGACTGTCCAACACTATTCTACCTCAAACAAGAGATCTACTAGCCATAAAGTTACTTCTTCTCTTCCCTAGAAACTTGACTCTACCAAACATTGTTCTGCCACGACTGAGAGATCTGCTAGTCGAAGAGATGTTCTTCCTCCTCCATTGACCATGAAGGTTATTCCTTCCCTTGGGCCATCAAAATCTCAAGTAACTGAAGATCGTGTCACAAGTTTAACTCGTACTTCTCTTGAAGCTTGGCTCATGCTGATCTCTAGAGAGTTTAACATCTTGTAGAACATAGTTGACACTCCTGATATAAAATTAAAAGTCTTGGCTCTGATACGCCTGCAACGAATGTTCCTTCTACGTTAAATATTGTTCCACGACCCTTTCCTATACATAAAAACTTTGTCGTGTCTCCTCCTACATTGAAAGCTAGTGAGCAACTCCTATCTATGCAGAAGACTCCAAATGAGGCCCCCACTTTCAAGGTATTGTTGATTTTCTTAATATATTTTCTGCTCGTTGATTTGCCTGTTGATCTACCTTCATTGATATGTAGATCATGCCTTCACCTTCTGAACTGATGTTGATTGGTAGCGATTGTGAACCCAGTTCGGTGGATATTGTTGTATTAGCCGATCTACTGAAAAAGATCTTCTAGATGACAAATCCGGGTGTAATAACTTGGTTGAACATCTCCATAAATCAACCCACTTTAGTAAGTTTCAAATGAGCTCATCTGTTAAGCTACGTGAAGAGGCGTTCTTCTATATTTTAAGAGGTGTCATTATGGCTAAAGAGTCTATGAGACATTTTTCTTATGTGTTCGAGTCTGCTACAATTACTGCCCCACTGATGATCAGCTGAAAAAGTTAGAGGAAAAGAATGAAAAGTTGAAGGTTGACCTTGGAGGTATTGAAAGGATTCTTGAAGCTGAGCAGAAGTCACACCTAGAAAAGAGTATCCAGATCCTCAAATTGGAAAACAAGTGTGTTGATCTGCAAACTTCTCTGTCTAATAAAAACTCTGAGTTGGTATCTATGAATCTCAAGTTTCATAATCTTACCTAGAAATATGAAATTATGAAACTGGACCTTAAAAAGAACCCATGAATTACTTGAAAAGGAATGCAGCGATTTCTAGTTGGCGGCAATTCAGACAGTTGTGAAGCGTCCAAAGGCTGAAGAAGACTCCTATAAGCTCGGTTATGTTGAGGGTAAAGGAGGACGTGCACCATTTTTTAACAATAACTGATGAAGATGTTGATTTTCACTTGCAGATTATAAAACTTCCATCTACTCCCTCCGAGCAGACTACTCCTACCTCCCTTGCCAAGGTTGTTGGTTCTTCTACTCATGGTGAGCAAGGAGATATCGCCGCTGCTAATGACCTTGGCCCTTCAGCTTTTTTTAAGAACATGTAGTCATTAGAATGTTTTTTTATTAGTTTTGCTTTTATTTTTACTACTAATTGTCTTTTTTTATTCATGTATTTGAATTGTGGTCTGCTGACCGACTTTGGTATTATGAATCCAGGCCTTCCTTGTTTTTAGTATGTTCAACTGTTGTCTTCCTTACAAAAAAAATGGATGAGTAATAAACTTAGCGAAATATTTTCATAATTTTTTTTACATATATGCATGAATGTAACTTTTATTTATGAATGCTACTCAGAACTTCAAGTATTGCTGGGGAACTAATACATGTGAGGTCTGGCCCTAAATATGATATGCGGTAGAGGATCATCCTTGGGTGCTTTGCAATGTATCACCAAATGCTTGTGAAAAGGATTGTCCCCGGCAATATCACCAGATCCTTGGGTGCTTTGCAATGTACCTAGACGAAGTCCAAGAACTTTTGAAGGCTTTTCAAGTATTTAAGGCTTAATTGTGAAAATTGGAAAAGCCTTCAAAAGTTCTTGGACTTCGTCTAGGTAGATGATCATCCTTGGGTGCTTTGCAATGTATCACCAGATGCTTGATTTATTATAAGATGATAATTTGAATAGATGGTTAGCCTTTTAATGGATAACTCCTTTGCTAGGCGTAGTCCAGCAAACAAGGCCTCGTACTCTACTTCATTACTGGAGGCTTTGAAATTAAGTTTAATGGCTTGTTCTACCATGGTTCCATCGAACGTGAGTAAATCAAGTCCTGCTCCGGCACCCTTGTGATTTGATAACCCATCTACATATAAGTCCCACATATCTTTGTGTTGATCTGCTCTTATTCCAGCCTGAACTGAGGAATTTTTTGTTGTTGAGGGGTGTAACACTGCTCTACTGGCTGACTTTGTCTCAACGACCAAGGAAGGTGTGAATTCTACTATGAAATCTGGTAAGGCTTAAGCCCTTATAGTTGTCCTCGGCCGATAGATCAAATCATATTTGCTCAACTCGATGGCCCATTTCCCGATTCTTTGAGAAGCAACCAGGCTGTGGAGAATTGACCGTAAAGGATATTCCATCATGATAATAACTTGATGAGCTTGAAAGTAAGGTCTTAACTTCTTTGTTGAAACCAAAAATTCTCAAATTAATTTTTCCATTGTTGGGTACCTGGTTTCAGCATCGAGAAGAGCTTTAGATATGTAAAATATGGGAAGTTGTGCCTCCAGTTCTTCTCTGATGATAGTTGAATTCACTGCCACATTTGAAACTACCAAGTAAAGGTACAAGGCCTCTCCCGACTGAGGTTTTGACAGTAGAGGAGGAGAAGATAAGTAAGTTTTCAAATTTTTAAATGCAGTTTCACACTCTTCACCCCATTCATCTATGTGCTTTTTTCAATGCTTTAAAAAATGGTTTACATTTGTCTGTTGATCTGCTTAAGAATCAATTCAAAGCGGCTGCTCTATTTGTGAGACTTTGGATTTCTTTTGGAGTTTATGGTGACTTCATGTCAATGATGGCTTTGATTTGATTTGAATGAGCTTCAATTCCTCTCTGGGTGACTAGGTACCTTAAAAATCTTCCTGATGAAACTCCAAAAGTGCATTTATCTGGATTTAACTTCATTCGATATTTCCTTAGAAGTCCAAATGTTTCTTCAAGATTTCTGATGTGATCTGCCCGCTGAGGACCTTTAATTAGCATGTCCTCTACGTAAACCTTCATGGTTTTTCAATTAAATGCTTGAAGATTCTGTTCATTAACCTTTGATAGGTCGCTTCATCATTTTTTAAACCAAAAGGCATTACCTTGTAGCAGTAAGTCCCCCTTTCGATGACGAATGAAGTTTTGGATTTGTTGGGTTCGTAAATCATAATCTAAATATAACCTGAATTGGCATACAGAAAGCTGAGCAACTGGTTACCAGATGTAGAATCTACTAACTGATCAATGCAAGGTAAAGGATAGCTATCTTTGGGACATGCTTTGTTGAGGTCAGTGTAATCTACACGAACTCTCCATTTTCCTTTTTATTTTTTCTTGACTAATACGACATTTGCCAACCATTTGGTGTAGGGTACTTCCTCGATGAAACCGACTGCCAAGAGCTTGTCAATTTCAACTTCAATGATTGCTACTCTTTCTTCGGCAAAGTTTCGCCTCTTCTGCACAATGGGCCTTAAGGTCAGGTCTACATGCAATTTATGGCAAATCACAGTTGGATAAAATTATGGGAATGTCTGAGGTTGACCAAGCGAATACATTTTTGTTGCTATGGAGGAAACTAGTAAGCTCTGCCTTCTCATCTGTACTGAGGCAAGAGTCAATTTTCTCATTTCTTTCAGGCATATTAGGATCAAGAATTACAAGTTTCGTGTCTTCTTCTAGTCTCCATCCCTCCTCAACTAAGGATTCGAATTGAACTTCTCATTCTTGATCTTGGTTCTGTAATTGCTATTGGAGGTTAGAAGGCTTATTCCCTTTCACTTCGGCTGAAGTGACGAGAATAGATTCCTTTAGATTCATTTCCTTCAAGACTCAGGCTGCACACATCCTTGCAATGGCTTGATCACTTTTTGTTTCTTTAACTCCACCTCCCGGGATTGGATATTTGTTTTTTGGTGTAGGCAAGACGTAACGACATCAATTTTAGCTATCCATGGTCTCCCTAAAGGCATGTTGCAGGGAGAGGGCTCATCTATTATCATAAAGGTTTGTGAGCAAATGACTGGTGGTGAGTAGGCGTCTAGAATCATAGTGCTAATTGTTACTGATGTAGCCCCATTGAAGGTAGTTAATACTTTTGTCTTTTTGGTGATAAGTGATTCTAAATTCATCTGTTTTACAGCCGAAAGTTGAAGTATATTGGCTGCACTTCCCTTATCTTTATGAATTCTATCAATCATTGCATGGGCGATCTGAATGCTAATGACGAGTGCGTCTTCATGTGGTAGATCAAGGCCTTGTACGTCAATTTTAGTGTAGCCGATCATCTGATTTTTGGTTGAGGAACTAGTTGTGGAACCATCGACTGAGGCAATTAGCACTTGAGCAACCAAAGTTGATTGTTTGATATTTCGCTTCCTTTCATTATTTGTGAAACCAAAGAGTTCATATTCAACGAAAATTCCATTGATTCTTATGACTTTCTTTGGGGGTATTTGGCTGCATCTCTTTCTTCAATTTGCTGAATGGCTTTTTTGGCTAAATATTCTATGCAATGCCCTACTTTTACTATTTCCTCAAGGTGGTCATTCCATGCTCGACATTCTTTTGTCAAGTGACAGGTGGCTCTATGGAATGCACAATATTTATTCAGATATGTTTTTGCCGGATCTCCCTTCATGGGTGGTGGTCTCTTCAGCCAAGGTTGGTTCTTTATCTCATGGAGAATTTGATTGATTGGGACCGAGAACTCTGTATATGCTCTACTGGTAGAGGAGTCATTTGCTGGAGAGTGTGATCTACGCTTGTCACCCCTCTTCTTTTTATTCTCTTTTTAATTTGTATTCTTTTATGTAGGTTGGTTATCATTCTTAAACACATCAGGTACCTTACCACTATTTATTTCATCGTCCCACAATGCGTAGTATTCTGTCATGGCGAAGACTTCTACAAGAGTTTTATCTGGTATCATGGCCAACTCACCATACAACGGGTGATCTGCGGGCAGACCCTTCCTGAAAGCTGAGGACGCAATTTGATCATCACAGCCAACTATGCTCATTTTTTCTGTCTTGAATCTTTTAATAAAGTCTCTGAGCAATTCATTTGTCTTCTTCTTCATGTTGAAGAGGTGGTCAACATGCTTTTTGACAGTTGGGTAGGATGAATATTCTTTTGTGAAGACAAGAGAGAAATCTCCAAAGTGGTTGATCGACCGGGGGTCAAAGTGTGAAACCAATCTTGGGCTACTCCCTCTAAATCATAGCAAATATTTTGCACATAAGAGGAGCATCATTTTTATGCAGAGTCATGACGCTTCGAAAATGCTTCAAGTGCCTCTAAGGATTAGAATCTCCTTTAAAAGGGGTAAAAGTTGGTGTGGTAAACCTTATTGATGGAGGAACCCCTTCGATATTATTGTAAAAGGTGAAGTGTTCACCAATCTACCTCTTTACGCAGAGTATCATCTAGACTTCTCATAACTTGTAAATTCATTAACTATTTTTTTACCATTTGTGCCACATCATCTGCCCCCAAGGGCTTGTGTGTATCCTGCTAATCGGTTGTATGGTGATTTCGGTTCTGATTATCTGAGGTAGATGACTCCTCATATTCTAAATTTGATTGTGAATTACCTACATATGAATGAGGTAGAGTCTCAATAGGATTCGCCTGAAGGCTCCCTTTGATTTGATGAGCCTCTGAATGTGGATGTGAGACAAATCAGTTTAGTGATCTAGATCTGGTCTTCTGCGTTGTTTGCATCTATCGGGATTCTGTCTTCTGCTCCGATCACTTATATTGGGTGTAGTCTGTGGTCCCAATCTTGAGTGCACAGTTGCTTGGAGGCCAAACCTTGAGAAAACTCTCGTTTAAGGATCGAGCCTAGAGTGCACATTTACTCGTGGCCCTAATCTCAAATGAATGCTTCTAGAGTGATTGTTTCCCTTTGATGGATGATTACTTCCACTCCCATGCGCATGATACGTTGGTAGATGGCGGTGTGTCGTCTGCCTAGGTTGTTCGCTCACTAATCACTCTACCACCCAGATTTTTTCTTCCAATATTATGGTCAGACTGGCGATCTGACCCGCAAGATTTTCTTGTTGTGTCATCTCCATTTGGCTTGTGGCAAAAGTTTGCAATTGATGGTCAACACACAGTGGCAGACCCATTATTAGTGGTTGTCTGACCAATAACGGTTGAACCTGTGATGACGATGGCAGCTAGTACGAGCAGAAGACCTTGTAAACATTATATTTGCAACAGGCAGTGGAAGACCCATTATTAGTGGTTGTCTGACCAATAACCGAGTTCCCACCATTGTATTGAATTGAAAATAAAAGTGTTTGTGAAATGAAATTGAAAGTGAATGAATGAAATTTTTTTGTGAATGGAAGAGAACATGCAATGAGTTTTATTCAAGTTCTCATTGAAAGCGCCAATTTGTGGATGCAAATTTTTGTTCGATCACGTGCTGCTCACATGGAGTAATCTGCATAAGATAGAATCACATGTTGATCACGCAGAGTAATCTACATGAAATAGAAATTAATTCTTGACACTGGTGTGGTGCCTGCCACATGGACTCCGATGCCAAAGTTAGAACAATGTCTTTAGAAAAATGTTTATATTTTTATATTTGAAGAGAGAATTGTAAGTTAGGAAAGTGTTACCTCCATAAGGATTTGTGTTTTACTATTTATAAGGCTGAAATAATTAATTGTCAGCTAATGAGTAAGACTCGTGGTTGTTGAGTAAAACACGTGGCTGATGAGTAAGACGCGTGACAGATGAGTAAGTCATCTACTTGCAAGCAGTTGCAACTTCTTTTAGGCAGTTGTAACTTCCACGATTAGTTATAACTTCTTGTTTTGAGACATCTCTTGTACAAGCCCATATGCTCAGCTGACCATGGTGGTTGGTGCTGAACACTACTCCCCTGCTGGGTGTTCTACTGAGTTTGTATTGGGTTCGGGCTCGAGCCTTCTATACTTGTGTCTTCGGGCTTCTTAGGAAAGACCCAAATCTTTGGGCTTCTTTGTCCAATTGGGCTAAAGGTTTTTTTTGCTCCCACAAGGAAGATGGGAGGTGGTGGTGGCCTCTTCCTCATTTTTTTTCATCTCCCAGTGGTGATGGCGAGGTGGTGGTGAGGAAGAAAAGGAGAATGAGTATAGGTGGCGGTGGTACGATTGATGGAAAAGAAATGGAGAGTGAAGAAGAGATGGAGAGATGATAATAGGGGTTAGGTTTTTTTTGTTTATATTGGTGGTGTCCTTCAGCAGGTGCTGGTGTCATTCAGAAAGGTGGTGGTGTCATTCAGCAGAAATGGTGATGTTATTTAGCAAGATTTTTTTGTTTTTATTACTTGTTTACATATAAAACAACCAATGTGACATAAAATACTTGAAACTAGGGGTGGGCATCCCATCTCGCGATCTTGATCCCGTCTCAACCAAATTTTTTTTTTCGAGTTCTTTTGGGATTGATCAAACTCATCCCGATTAATATTGGATGGGATCAGGATGAGATTTTCAATCCCGCCCATCCCGTCCCGAACTTATTTATTTACTATTTATTATTATTATTTTTAATATTTTAATTTTATAACCGAAAGAGAAATCAAGTTGATATAAAGTTAGAAATTATTATTCCAATAACCAAAAAACATAATATCTAAGAATACCCTTTATTGAGATGTGGACTTTTAATTTATGGAAGAAATTTCATGACATTTCTCATCATACCCAAATGTAAAACAAGATTTTTCATTAATATGCACATAAAGAAGAATTTTCCCAATTGTCTTACATTATTAAACAATTGATAAGAATAAGCCTTTGAGTCAACAATGATATATGTTGTTAATGATAGTTTGTTTTTACCTCATATAACAAAAACAAGATACTAAAATTTGGGTATTCGATAATAAAATGAATTGTTATATCTTTGCGATAATAAAATGAATTGTTATTTTTAATTTGGGTATTCGATAATAAAATGAATTTGTATCCTTAATTTGTATATTTAGTCGCATTAGAATTAAGTCCCACTCTTATTTTTGATATAAAGTTTTTACATTTTTTTTATGGCATTTGAACCATACTCATCCCATCCCGTCCCCTCCTGAACCCGTTTGGGATGGGACAATGTTGGGATGTTGTCTATCCCGTCCTGATCCCGAACAAATGGGATAAGTTAGGGATGAAGTCCATCCCGTCCTGTGCTCACCCCTACTTGAAATCTATATAGGTTTAACAAAATCAAGCTTATGTTGATTGTTGACCTTAAAGCTCTATTGACACAAATCTCAGTAACTTCATCTTTTTCTTCTCCAATCTCTTATAACTTCTAAAATATAACAATTAAATTAAAATTATGACTGAAAAAATTCACTGGGGATGGAAATGGTACATTGATAAGAACCATATGTATAGTTTGTGCCAGACAACTCTGATTAGTTCTTTTGTAAAGGTTCAGTGTGTATCTGTTATCTTCAATGTTTAATATAAGTATCCATTATTAAACAAAATACTTCTGTAAGTGCTTTTGAAGCTAGAAGTATGTTGTTATCTTGTCTCTGTGTTTTCTGATTCTAATTTCTGCAGAAGACATGGCTTCAAGGGGACTTATTGGTATGGTTTTGAGTCTGTAAATGTTTTGAATTGCTAATATATCTATATTTCCGTGTTTATGCCTACAATTATTTTTTTTTCTATCAGTTTACGACAGATAAACGAAAGTTCTGCTAGCTAATAATATTTCTGACATTCTTGCCTTAAACTTATGATGCCTTAAACTTATGAAGCATGCAATTGAATCATGCTATTGTTTTATTTATGGTCAAACACTGAATTATAAGTACACCAAAATTGCCCTGACATTGCAAATAATGTTTCTCTTCCTTTTTAATATTTGAATACGTTGTGTGTGTCTGTTCACTAACCTTGTCTGGTGGTTTAACTGAAGTACATGGTTTTGGCCCCTACTAGGGTGCATAGCGTATATTCATTCAGAACCAAAGCGGAACTAAAGAGAGACCTTACCTACTGTTTGATGTGCTTGACAATAGTATAGATTTCGAACAGGTTGATCGGGAGAGTAATTGGTTAGTAAATGTGTATTAAAGTTTTTCTATAAATAATAGAAGACTTGTAGATATGTGATGTTTGTGAGAATTAATACAAGAGGGATGATTGGATAATATTGAATGGTGTATTATTCTTGTTGTAAAACACATTTTTTATAGGAGCTTCACAATTATTAGTATTTTGGAGAACTGATGGAAAAGTTCTGACGATTCTTCCTCACATTCGCCCTATGGAGTTCCTATACTACTGGCTTCATAGAGCATTGCACCACCACTGCCTCTACTTGCGTTACCATTCCCATTATCATTCAATCATCACGGAACCCATCGCATGTAAGCATCTTTGCTTATTATGTCATCTTTTCATGCTTTGAAGTCTGAACAAAGTTTATCTGATTCTTTGTTGTATGTGATACGAGTTTGTTTAGGCAGCTTTAAAGCCTTTTTTTGGTTAGGTTTAGGTCTTTTTGCATTTTTATCCATTCTCTTTAAAATAAAGCCACAAACATTATCTATAAAAATGGTAGAAGTGTAAAAATCCCAAAACATGACTAAAAAGCAGTGTTCTAAAAAACGCTAGGCGGTGGGCGGGTGGCGAGCAGGTGCCTAGCGCCCAGGGGCTTTGGCGGGCGCCTAGGCGGTCTTAGGTTTTGTATTATGACTTTAATAATTTACAAAAGTTAAACATAATACCTTATCAATTACATCTAATTTAATGCCAATATACATATACAAAATTTAAAAAAATGAAAAATTAACAATCATGAACAAAATTTATTAAAACTCAAATGACTAAAGTTAGACATGATGGGTAATTAATACAAAGTTGAATTTGTGGACAAATATCTAAACATACTCTTTTATTTTTCTTCAAATTGCATGAATAACCTCAGTCATGTTTGATAAAATCAGAAATCTACCTTACTAAAATTGGTACCTGCAGATCCTTTGAGAATTCCATTAAGTAATCATCATTTGCTACATTTAGACATATACTGAATAAACAATTAAATTGTTTATTTATAAAAAAGAGGAAAGAAAAATAAAATAAAAAACAATCAGCCTTATTAAAAAAAAAAAATTCGCCCAGACCCCTCCCAGACTGCTCAGAACCCGCCCAGCCATTAATCTGGACGTTTTTCTATCTTCTAGAGCCTAGGCCGATTTTTAGAACACTGCTAAAAAGTGGCTATAAAGCCTGGCTTCCTAGAATTGGGGATGTGATACATATGCAGCTATAGTTCATTGTTGACAACTGTGTTTGCTCAAAGTGCTTCTCTTCCTGGCCAGGATTACTAAGGCATTGCAACATTGAGATTTTCCCAAAGCGGCTCTTCCAAGTTCTTCCCTTTATGAAGTATTTCATGTATACTCTGTCATTATAGGTTGATACCAATTTGAATTGAATTTGAGTTTATAGTATATTAAATTATTGTTATTCCTATGACCAGCCCAAGTTAATATCTATGGTTCAAGTACTTGAGTTCCTTGCTAGCAATTGTTTTTACCTTATGGACCTCTCTCAACAATGTGGTGATAATCATTAAATTTTGTTAACTGTCGCGATGAAAATGAACAATTATGATCATATGCTTAATTTCATATTTGTAATAAGAGAAGGATTGAAAATCAAACTCTAGTGCATCTACTGAAAAAGAACGATCTCTCATTGATTCTCTTCTCATGGGTAATACATTTGTATAAATACAATGGTTGTAGAGTTTGCTACAACTACTTGATAACTACATATCTAATTTAGTATACTACAACTCATAGTTCACAAAAACTAGATAGAGTTCAATTTCGATATGGTTTCCTAACACCCTCCCGCAAGCTGAACGGGTTGAGCAACCACGGAAAGGTTGGATCGCAATTGAGTGAATTGCAAGGAGGTAAGCCCCTTGGTAAAGATGTCAACAACTTGGTCAACACTATTGAGAAACAACACACGAAGTTGATCTCGAAGAACTCGTTCATGAACAAAATGATAGTCTACATCAATATGGCGAGTGCGTGCATGAAACACAGGATTTGAAGCATGATAAATGGTAGAGATGTTAGGAGACCATATCTGCAAATGATTTAGGAATATTATCAGCTTGGTAATCAGGATCATAACAGTTAAAGCACTTTCCTGCCCTGTGACCTAGTTTCTCACATATTTGGCAAACAACATAATTAGATCGATCATGATGAGAAAAAGAGTTAGATGTACCTCTTTTGTCATTATAATATCCTCGACCTTGTCCATGTTCTTGAATGTTACGGCTTGTACCCCGATAAGTTGAACGACTTGTGCCTCGATAGTTCGAACGACCTATGCCCTGAGCATCACATTTCTTTGTATAGAAAACAACAGGTTCATTGGGTTGTTTCTTCTTTAGAGACTCCAATAAATGATCTTGACTGATTAACATTTCCGACAAAGAATAGAAATCAGGAAATCCACCAAAGCGAGTAGTCATCGAGGTGACAAAACTCTCATACTCAGCAGGGAGGCCATTAAGAGTATACAAAACTAGATCATTGTCCTTAATTGGCTCACTAGCAGCAGTTAAAGCATCACTGATACTTTTAAATTTATCAAGATATTCTGCCATTGAAGTTGTTCCCTTATCAAGGGAATGGAGTTGTTGTTTAAGTAGTAAAAGCCTTGATTCAGAATGAGAGGAGTACAATTGTTTGAGAGCATCCCATACTTCCTTTGATGTGTTTACACCAATAACTTGTGCAAGGACAAATTCTGACAAGGTGCCATTTATCCAACTCAACACGAGTTGATCAGTACGTCGCCATAAGAGATAGGCAGGATTCATCTCAGGTAAACCACTTTCAGTATTCTGTGACAAAAACTCATGTGGAGCAGAATAGGAGCCATCGACAAACTTAAACAAATCTTGGCTTTGCAAAGCCGATATCATTTGTTGTTTCCACATAAGGTAATTTCCATGGTCTTGATCTAACTTATTCGTCACTAGATTGGCAAGGGTGTTAAACGAGATAACCATAGCATTAACATTGGTTGGAGATGATGGAGTCATAGAAACTGAAGATGAAGATGTAGGACTCATGATGGCAACCAAACACACAAAAAAATCGGGATGAAGACTACACAAATAGAGAGTCCAAAGAATTTGAAAAAGGGAAAAAACTATTCAAAAAAGAAAGTCCACACAAATCAGATTTCCAAGAACATATTATTGCTCTGATACCATTAAAAGGAATGATCTCTCATTGATTCTCTTCTCATGGGTAGTACATTTGTATATATACAATGGTTGTAGAGTATGTTACAACTACTTGATAACTACATATCTGATTTAGTATACTACAACTCATAGCTCACAACAACTAGATAGAGTTCAATTTCGATATGGTCTCCTAACATCTACCATTTAATGAAACTGCCAAAGTATTAATATGTATCTGATAAAATCAAGAATATAAAGTACGTGCATGGTTGGTTGAGATGTCAATACCACACTTTCAAGTGTCCTGATTGCAGTAGAAGCTCACATATGACTTAGTTGGTGACTCATACTGTCCAAAGATGATAGTCAAGATGAATGCATGTCTTGTATATAGTATTTTATACTCATATGCCTCATGGAACTAAAAAAAAGGATTCATTATGACAATACATTCTACATACTAAATGAATTGATTATGAAGGGATCTTTGGGGTCTCATTATCTTTCTATCTGACAATTTATTATATGACTAAAATTTACAAAACTGGTTTCATTCTTTTCACCACACCCAATTTTGAATCAACTAGTATTATTCCACTACACTAAATTGACATTTTCGTAACAACCCCAAAACAATATCACTTTTGAGCTATAACAGTCCACCAAACAATTTTATACATTTTCACAAACAAAGTGATACAATTATTGTATCATCATGAAGAGCATGGTGTTGCAAATGATACTATTCATGGTGATCCAATTTATTGTATCACTTTTTTTTGTGAAACTGTTATTCATTGTTTTATCTTATTCACATATGTTTGAGAGAAAAAAAAAGCCAAATCTTTGAGTGATTATATACCTTGTGAGATTTGAAGTTGAAGCGAAATTTCTAGAATGTGAACCAGAGACATGTCCACTTTTAAATTGAAGTTTGCAACAAAGAAGATGATCAAATTCTTAATATAAACTTGAATGAATGATTCCTATGTCTTTTGTATAGTGCTTACTAAAGTCACTTATGGACTTAATATTGACCAATAAGTTACAAGAATACATCTCTTAAGGCTTATGTATTCATGTAGGAACTCTTTGAGGTTAAATAAGGAAATAGTTATTTTTGACCAATTTTTGTGTCCGAGTCCCGAGTATCACAAATGTTTGTGGTTATCATTTATGAAAACCTTCACTAAACTACAACTCGTCCACTAGGAGAACCTAGAGGTTTAAAGGCTTATTACATATGCTAAATGTAATCGTGATTCCTACGAAAGTGAGTTAGTTTTTATTTTTCTTTGCTCAAGGACTAGCAAAATGTAGGTTTGTGAGGATTTGACAGGCTTATAAATGATACATTTTACGCCCCTAATTCTATATTTTTATGTTATATTAATTAATAAATACTCTCATTACATGTATTTTGTGTATAACGCAGGAATTCAAATATTAATCATCAAATATACACAAAATGACACAATAAGACTAAGTTCAACAACTAAAAAACTCATTGGAAGTTCACACATGCATTGTCAAGGATCAAGGATTTTCAAGCCCAAAGGCCCATGAAATCAAGCCCACAAAAGTATCATCATCTATGAATCTCAAGGAAATCAAATTGAACATCCACATGGCAAATTCAACATAGCAAAAGGAATCTCTACTCATTCCACCTCCTACTCCACTATCCATTCCTTAATACAATTCCTTATTTTATGCCACAAAAATTCTAAATGGCGAGGAAATGGGCAAGGGGGTGAGTGTGACTGCTCATCCCCTTCGAGATGCGAGCCTATGCCCTCGAGATGCACAACTTCGAGAATCTCGAGGGGGATGAGTGGTAATACCCACCCCCTCGCCCCTTTCCTCGACAGCTAGAAGGGCTCTTTATGCCAATATCCACTCCTTATTTTACTCCACTATCCATTCTCCAACTTCACCTATAAATACCCCATGCTTGGAGTATACAGAGGGGGGCTTGGAAAGAAAGAAAATTGAGAGCTAGAGATTTAGAGTTTTGAAGAGTTTTACTTGTAAGTTTGCCCATTTTCTTTATGTTTATCACTATCAGAAACCTAGGGTTAACCATGAGTGGCTAAACACCCTCTTAGGGTATGAGTGAGCCTCATGGGAGGATGACCTCAATTAGGTATTCTCAAGGTATTTTCTTCCATTTAAATTAAACCAACTTTGTGATTAACATACTCTATGTATTTGAATGTCAATAATTAATGAAATCGATTGAAGTTTTGTTTTTCATAATCATGGATACATTTCTTACTCTTATTTTCATCTTTCTTAAAGTCATAGATTCAAGATTTCTTCACTAGTATGAGTCTAACAAACCCACCCCTTTAATGCTTTAAGTATGATTGTAGTATAAGGTTATACATGATTTGTTAGATATTAGGTATTTCATTTAAGTATGGAATCCTTATATGCTTTTAGATCATGCTTATAATCTTATAAATGATTATCCAATTGGTTTGATCACATAAGCTTCATTGTATAATTTTCCATCTTTAGGTGAGGTGAGAACCTATCTAAGGATGAGTTATGATTGGAAGAATAAAATCTTGAGATAAGCCTAAGAGAACCATCAACCCATGGTGGTGATCTCTAAAGCCCTAAGTATCTCCATATTTGATTGTAATTTGTTTACATAGTTTTTATTTAGCTTTTAGTTCAATCACTTCATCAACCACGTATTTTCTAACTAGGTTAAGTTTTAAGATAGATTTAAAGATTAGTTTTCCGATTTATAACTCTCCTTGTGGGATTCGACCCGTATTTGTCGTTATCTAGCTCAATAGATAACCGTGCACTTGCGGTATGATTTGAGATATGATCAAGTTTTTGGCGCCACTGCTGGGGAGAGCAATGAAAAATTAGTTTTAAAGTCAAATTTGAATGCTTATCACTAGTTTAGTTTAGGTGCATTTGCAATATTTGTTAACACTTTATACTCTGGACATTTGAACATCTTCATGTTTCATTTATTTTGAGTATCTAATGTTTGTTGTTTTATTTTTTTTATTTATCTGGTAAATATACATGATCTGAGCTTTCCTAGACATCTTTCCATTTGTTCATTAGATCAAAGGTTAGTGAGAACTGAATTTTTTAAGTTGGACTACCTGCACTGGAATTGTGATTGCTGAAAATGACAATTGTTTAGAGGCATGTTTCTACTGATTTATGATTTTTTTTGTCATTTCAAAATCTTATCATGTTCTACATCATGTGTAGTTTCTAGATCATCTTTTGGATTTTAATTTGAAGAAATGGTTGAAACATAATTTAAATTCTTGTAGCATCTACGCAATCTGGATAGTGTACTGTTTTTTGCATTGACTTCAAATTTCAGTAACCTTCTAGCTGCAAATGATTTTTAAGAATTTTTCTTTGAAAACTTTGGTTTGTTAGCAATCCATGGAAATATTAAAATATTAATTTCATTAAGTATTGAACTCTGCATGAATTCTCAAAGTCGATCTATCAATTCTGTAAATTTCGAGCATTGCATTGTTTTGCCAAAGTTGAATTTTTGGTTGAGATTTTGGTTCTATACTTTGTTTTTGAAGCCACTACTCACTTTCTTAAGGTGTAATTTTAAGGGTTTGTGTGAAAGGATACTTGAAAAGGAACAAAACAAGATCCAAGATACAATTGGAAATAGATTAATGCACTTCTCTTAACCAACTTCAAATCTACTGCAAGAAGTGTTTCTGGAATGATTTTGGATGTTTAAATTTTTGCATGAAATCGAACTGTGTTAAACTACTTAAAAGCGAACCTGGCTAATTGCAATTGAGTGGGACTTGATTACCCACCTCATCACTCCAATTCACATTCAAACCTGGCCAAACTAATTAAAATGAACTCAAATAATTAAAGCCAATTAGAACGGTGTTCATAGGACCTCACAAATAGAATAGACTGTGTTGAAGTCTTTCGAAGCAAGGTGCTCTAGTGCTAGTTGGTATTCGCCGATAAAGACCAGTGTGACTGCACTGCAATTTCTTACCTTTTCACCCAGAGAGTGGTGCATCGACGGAGTTTCCCGCAAGTCTAATCTCGTTGTGATTAGAAACACAAGGATTCTTGAAAGTGTTTAAGTGATAACTAAATAACGTAAGAAATCCTTGGATCTTAAAGACGCCCTTCAAAGGCTTAGCTAGTTCTAGCATACCAAACAAGGTAAAACCTGGCTAGAGTGCATCTCTGCCTAGTGTGGTGGTCTAAGGAGTTTTTACGTAATAAGGTTCCCCTTACTTACATTCAAGACATATGGGAAATTCTAACTAGGGTGAGAATTGACTTTTGAGGCGCTCAAAAATCATTTTCCACTTCAAATTAGATTGGGCCTTAAAAATCAATTGTCCCTTTCACTTGATTGAAGATAATCAATTTGTTGTGTGCTAGACACCAAGGTCTTGTTTGTGCATCATCTTCTAAGTGAAATTACATCTAGTTTAGGTTCACATTTGAAGTTGTGAGTGTTGTATGAGCGTTTGGTCACGAGACCATACTCGTCGCTTGACTCGCATAGATAGACCTCTTAGTCCACTTGAGAGTATTTTTTCATTAGTTGAAGTCGAAAATCCAATGGCAGATCAAGGGAACGAACAACCTAGAGTTGTAATTAGGAAAAACCTTGTCAATATTGGGGGTAGAACTCTTCGAGAATATTTTGCCCCAATACACCAAGGTCAACCCATGAGCATTGTGTTGCCACCCACCACCGCCACTTATTTCAAGTTGAAGCCACATGTGATCTCGCTATTACCTACATTTTATGGCTTGGGGTTGGAGAGAGTGAATCCTTACTCTCACATCAATGAATTTTTGACAATTTGCAACACTTTCAAATTTCAAAATTTCAAAGATGATTCAGTTAGACTTCACTTATTTCCTTTCTCTGTTAAGGAAAAAGCAAAGATGTGGTAGGACTCATTACAATCTGGATCCATCACTCAATGGGAACAATTGAAATTGAAGTTCATCAATAAATTCTTCCAAATGTCGAAAACCATTTCCCTTGGAAAGGAAATCCAAGATCTTAGGCAAAGAGATGATGACCAATTTTATGAAGCATGGGAAAGATTTAAGGACTTGTTACTTAAATGTCCTCATCATGCTTTTGAGACGTGGAGGTTGGTGCAATACTTTTACAATGGGTTAACCCAAAGTAATTGTTACATGATTGAGTCAATGAATGGAGAGAACTTTCTGAGTTTGAGTGCTGATGCAGCTTTTGAGTTATTTGGGAGATTGTCAGAGAACTCTCAACAATGGGATTTTGCAAATAGAAAATATAAAATCCCTACAAACAAAACAGACCATTACGATGTAAAAGAAGACGTAGATTTCCACGCCCAAATAAAAAGTATGAGACAAATTAAGGCTTTATCCATGGCTTAAGCTAACTCAGCTGAGAATATTCACCCAGTCATGAAGGTTTCAGGCAGTGAAGCTAACACATTTCCTTGCACTATTTGCACAGAGCCAACACATATGGCTCATTCACGTCCCATCTTTTATCCAGAAAGATCAACTGGGGAAGAGCATGCCCAAGCCATCAATGCTTATAAAAGAGCAAACCCTTTTAGCAAACATATAATTCTGGGTGGCAGCAAGATCAATCTCAAGTTTATAGAAAAATCAATCCTATAAGGGACCAAACCAATTTCACTCTCAGAGACAACAGTTATCTAATGTGCCACACCAAAATAATCAATTTGATGCACCGCAATAAAACAAGTCATCCTTAGAGGAATTGTAGCAACAAACGATTCATGCCCAGAACATGGCTACTCAAGCCAACACTCAAGGCATAGTGAAATTAGAAGAGCAAATGAGTCAGCTAGCAACCATTGTTGAGGATAGAGAGAAGGATTAGTTTCCTAGCCAACCAGTACCAAATCCCAAGGGACAATTTGTGTCACAACCACATCAATCTCAACATCAACAAAATCCCAAAGGACAATTTGAAATAGGAGTTGTTCAAACCAAGATGTCCAACATGAGGAAATAAAATCCATTACGACTTTTAGGAGTGGTAAACAAGTTAACAATAAGGTTGAGTAACCCAAAGAGATTGAACCAGTTCGGTCTCAATAAAAGGAAAAAGAGACCCAAGTGTCCAAGAGTCTACCAGTTAGGAACACGGTTCCTAAGCAAAACCAAGAACCACAATCAATGAAACCCTTTGTCCCAAAAGCTCCATACCTTGAGAGACTTTTACCACCAAGGAAATGTCCTTTGAATACTGACATCTTAGAAGTGTTTAAACTAGTGAACATCAACATACCCTTCTTAGAAGCCATCAAGCAAATACCTTCGTATACCAAGTTTCTCAAAGATCTGTGTACTGTGAAAAGGAAAACCAATGTGCCTCGGTAAGCTTTTCTAGCAGAACAAACCTCATCCTACATCTAACAACGTACTGTTGTATAGTACAAAGACCTAGGTTGTCCAACCATTGCCTTGAGAATAGGTGAGAATGAAATCAAACAAGCTTTGCTAGATCTAGGAGCTAGTGTGAATCTATTGCCATTTTCAGTGTACAAAGCTCTAGGTTTAGGGAGTTAAAACCACCTTCCATAACTCCTCAGTTAGCTAATAGGTCCATCAAGTTTCCAAGGGGAATTGGTGAAGATGCGTTTGTTCAGGTTGATAAATTCTACTTCCCAGTGGACTTCATGGTGTTAGACACTGAGCCAGTCACAAATTTCAAAAACCAAATCCCAATCATTTTAGGTCGTCCAATCTTAGCAACATCAAATACCATAATCTACTGCAAGAATGGTATCATGAAGTTGTCCTTTGGAAACATGACTGTGGAGCTTATTGTGTTCCATAATGTCCAACAACCAGTTGAGGAAGAATGTCGGGAGAAAGTGAACATGATAGAATGCCTTAGTGAAAAGTTTCTTCTGAAACAATGCTATAATGAACCGTCAGAGGAATGTTTAGCACATTTTGGTTCGGACCTCGATGAGGAAAATGCCATTAGAGAAATCAATTCTCTACCTGACTCCATTCCCTTCCTTGACACTGATGCATGGAAATCAAAGGTAGAACATTTACCCATTGGTAGCAAACCACAAATTCCTTCATTAGTTGAGCCACCAAGCTAGAACTCAAACCATTGCCCAACTATTTGAACTACACATTCTTAGAAGACGATAATACCTTGCGTGTTATCATTTCTACTCACTTAGATAAAGAACATGAATGTAAGTTAGTGGAAGAGCTCCAAAAGCATAAAAAGGCAATTGGCTGGTCTATTGAATACATTAAGGGAATAAGTCCTTCTGTGGTGGTGCACAAGATCCATTTCAAAGAGAATGCAAAAACCCCTAAAGAACCACAAATTAAAGGAGACTTAATCCTACAATGAAGAAAGTTGTGAGTGGAGAGGTGATTAAGCTTCTAGATGCAGATATTATATACCCAATCTCTGATAGTCAATGGGTAAGCCCAGTTACAGTAGTGCCCAAGAAATCTGGCATCACCATTAGCGACGGTTTTTTGCTGTGGCTAATCGCTTTAGTGTTTAATTTAAAAAAAAAAAAACCAATTAGTCTATGATGTTCTTTGATCTGATCTTCTTTTATCTGGTCTTCTTTGATTTTCTTTGATCTGATCTGATATTCTTTGATCTGATCTGATCTTCTTTAATCTAATCTTCTCTGATCTTCTTTGATCTGATCTTTTTTTTATCTTCCTTGATCTGATCTTTTATGATCTTCTTTGATCTTATTTGATCTTTTATGATCTTCTTTGATCTGATCTGATCTTCTTTGATATTTTTATCTGATCTTCTTTGAACTTCTTTGATCTTCTTTGATTTGATCTTCTTTGATATGATCTGATCTTCTTTGATCTAATCTGATCTTCTTTGATCTGATCTAATCTGATCTTCTTTGATCTACTTATAACTTCTTTGATCTTCTTTGATATTCTTAGATCTGATCTGATCTTCTTTGATATCATTTTCTTTGATCTGATCTTCTTTGATCTAATCTTCTTTGATCTACTTTTAACTTCTTTGATCTTCTTTGATCTGATCTTATCTAATCTAATCTAATCAAATCTCTTTGATCTACTTTGAACTTCTTTGATCTACTTTTAACTTCTTTGATTTTCTTTGATCTGATATGATATTATTTGATCTGATCTAATCTTCTTTGTTCTGATTTGATCTTCTTTGATCTGATCTAATCTGATTTTCTTTGATATGATTTTCTTTGATCTAATCTTCTTTTAACTTCTTTGATCTGATCTTCTTTACCTTCTTTGATCTGATATGATCTTCTCTAATCTTCTTTGAATTTCTTTGATATGATCTGATCTTCTTAGATCTTCTTTGATCTCATCTTCTTTGATCTGATCTGATCTTCTTTGATCTAATCTTCTTAGATCTTCTCTGATCTTCTTTGATCTGGTCTTTTTTTATCTTCCTTGATCTCATCTTCTTTGATCTGATCTTATTTGATCTGATCTTCTTTGATCTTATCTGATCTTCTTTTATCTCATTTTCTTTGATTTGAACTTCTTTGATCTTCTTTGAACTTTTTTGGTCTTTTTTGATATTCTTTGATCTAATCTTCTTTGATCTTCTTTTAACTTCTTTGATCTTCTTTGATCTGATCTGATCTTATTTGATATGATCTTTTGTGATCTTCATTGATTTTCTTTGATCTGATCTGATCTTCTTTATCTGATATTATTTGATCTTCTTTGATCTGATCTGATATGATATTATTTGATCTTATTTGATCTTCTTTGATCTTATTTGATTTGATCTTCTTTGATCGGGTCTTCTTTGAACTGATATTCTTTGATCTGATCTTCTTTGATTTTTTTTTATCTGATGTTCTTTGATATTCTTTAATCTGATCTGATATTTTTTGATCTGAACTTCTTTGATCCCATTTTCTTTGATCTGATCTTTTTTTTATCTTATTTTATCTGATCTGATCTTATTTGATCTTATTTAATTTGATCTTCTTTGATCGGATCTTCTTTGAACTTATTTGATCTGATCTGATATTTTTCTATCTGATTTGATCTGATATTCTTTAATCTGATTTGATCTTTTTTTATCTGATCTTCTTTGATATGATATTCTGTGATCTTCGTTGATCTTCTTTGATCTGATTTGATCTTCTTTTATCTGATATGATCTTCTCTGGTCTTCTTTGATCAGATCTGATATGATATGATCTGATATTCTTTGATCTTATTTGATCTTATCTGATATTTTTTGATCTTCTTTGATCTTATTTGATTTGATATTCTTTGATCGGATCTTCTTTGATCTTCTTTGAACTGATATTCTTTGATCTGATCTTCTTTGATTTTTGTTGATCTGATGTACTTTGATATTTTTTGATCTGATCTGATCTTTTTTTATCTGATCTTCTTTGATCCCATCTTCTTTGATCTGATCTGATATTCTTTGATCTGATATGATCATCTCTGATCTGATCTGATCTGATCTAATGAGTTTCCTAACCGAGTTGAAAGGCAATAGGTTATTGCTGATTTTATCCAGTTTATAAATATATAGCTATTTTCTTTATATAATTAAAAAAAAGAATTAGCTACGGTAGAGAAAACCAGTTCTTCTAACAGGGCTGGAAGGTAATGGGTTATTGCTGATTTTATCCAGTTTATACATATATATCTATTTTTTTTTCTTATAATATTTTTTCTTTTAAAAATCACATTAGCTACGGGATTTGGACCGTGGCTAAAAAAAAAAATTTATAAACATTAGCTACGGCCCTAGTGCCGTCGCTAAGTTGTTTTCTTATAATTCTTTAAAAAAAAAATCACATTAGCTACGGTATTTGGACCGTGGCTAACAAAAAAATTTCTAAACATTAGCCACATTTTTAATATAAAAAAAGGTTTCATTGGCGAGATTCGAACCCGAGTCGCCAGGGTGAAAGCCAGTTCTCCTAACTGGGCTAGAAGGTAATGGGTTATTGGTGATTTTATCTAGTTTATAAATATATATCTATTGTTTTTCTTATAATTTTTATATCAAAAAAAAAATCACATTAGCTACGGCATTTGGATCGTGGCTAACAAAAAAATTTCTAAACATTAGCTACGGCCCTAGTGCCGTCGCTAAGTTGTTTTCTTATAATTTAAAAAAAAAATCACATTAGCTACGGCATTTGGACCGTGGCTAACAAAAAAATTTCTAAACATTAGCTACGGCTCTAGTGCCATCTCTAAGTTGTTTTCTTATAATTTTTTTTTAAATAAATCACATTAGCTACGGCATTTGGACCGTTGCTAACAAAAAAAATTATAAACATTAGCTACGGCCCTAGTGCCGTTGCTAAGTTGTTTTCTTATAATTAAAAAAAAAATCACATTAGCTACGGTATTTGGACCGTGGCTAACAAAAAAATTCTAAACATTAGCTATGGCCCTCGTGCCGTCGCTAAGTTGTTTTCTTATAATTTAAAAAAAAAAATTTCACATTAGCTACGGTATTTGGACCGTGGCTAACAAAAAAATTTTGTAAACATTAGCTACGGTCCTAGTGCTGTCGCTAATTCTCGTATTAGCGACAGTTTTAATCCATCGCAAAACGGTTAGCGACGGTTATTTTAATTTATGTACCGAAACCGTAGCAGAACTATAGCGACGGTTTAAAACGTCGCTAATTTCCGTAGCTAATATTGCTTTTTTTTGTAGTGACTCGAGACGCTTTGGGGCATTTATGTATTAGGGTCGACCTATGCCACATGTATGGCTGGGTCACTGTTTGATGCCTCATCAAGAAATATGTGACATCAACATCTTGTTGGGTATTAGTGTTATGTTATGCTGAACCTCTCAACTTAGAATACATTTTCCTTCCATGTTAGCATGTCTAACTTAAAAGTGTGTAATATGATGTCCTTAGTTTATTAATTAAGCATGAACATATTATATGTGCATTCCCATTTTGTTTCTTTCAAAACTCTGTGATAGAAAATTTGCTTGGAATCGATTTGGAGGTTCACAAGCTTATAAGGAAATCCCTCGAGTCACGACATCTTTAAGCATAGTGGGCATGCTTTAAGGGAGAATAGAATATGATTTTCACCCCCTTTCAAACTATATATATATAGTGTCTTGTTTTCATAAAATGTAAGCATCTAATAATGGTGAAGCTCGTGTTATGCACAACTGATACTCTCTTATGTACCACGGGACACACTTATTCTGTTGTCATGTGGTAGAACAATGGAACTGCGTCTGGACTTCCAGAGAAGTTTTTTTTTTTTTTTTTCCTAGAATTCATTAAAGACCAGAACTGCTCAACACACCATAAACTGATAATGATGCCGTAAGCTGGGTTCGAACTCAAGACCAAGTGGTACCGTCCGCCAAGCTCCAACCGTTGAGTTGTCATGCCATTGCCACTTCCACAGAAATTGGATCATCACGAGAGTTTCTTATCTTCCCTTAGTGAGGTGATATAGTATTATTTTTAAGATTTAATTACATGCTTTTAGAGTCGAGATTTACTTTAATAGAATTCATTCAGAAAGAAAAGAATAAAGTATTATAAACATAGAGAACAAAGGAAGAAGTAAAGAAGAAGTTTGAAGCACAGAATTTTGTACGGACTGTGTTCAAACAAAACTGTAAATTACGCTTGTTGTAATACAAGAATTCATACAAAGAGCTATAAACAAGAAGACTTCATCCTCGTTCATCATTAGTATACCCTCTCACCTTCTTCACCTTGTAAGTTATTTCCCCGAAGTTTTTGTATATATCTTCGCTTTCTCTCATGGCACCCTCAGA
>QNQO01011335.1:0-43751 GCA_003290165.1 Berberis thunbergii | reverse complement strand
GTTGCTGAGAGGTCCGTGTTTACAATTCACTCAAGGAATTGAACTCAAGACCACAAAGGGCAGAGGTGGTTTGTAAGAGACATTTTCATATCAAATGTGGAAATGGAAAATGTACACACGGCCCTTGAAGCAAATGGTTTTACTGGATCTCATCCAGATGAAAGTTACGACCCAAATGCTCTCCCAGTTATTGATCACATCACCTTAAAGGACGTGGAAGGCAAAAACATCACAATAGCCGGAAATTTCACAGGAATCCCAGAATCTCCTTTCTCATCTATCTGTTTGTTGAACATCTCTTTGTTTGTCACCTCAGCAGCTCCTTCTACTTCTTGGGTCTGTTCAAACATATTAGGATTCTCGCAGTCAGTGTTCCCTGAACCATGTTCCGAACTCCGTGGCTTATATTCAAATTCTTTATCTGCCTGCTTTGCCTCATATTCTGATGGTCATGCTGCAGGCCTTGTGAAATCATCCCCTCGCGCACTTGACAGTTGAGTCTGTTTCAGCTCCGTACAATGAGACTGTAAAGCTTCTGCGTGAAACTTCATTTCAGACATTTTTTTTTCAAATAAAACCCTTTTTTCAAGCCTTCATCTTGCATCAAAGCATCACTGAATTGGGGCATCTGCCCATCTCAGCACCTTCTGTACAGCAGCCTCTCATTTCTTCATTCATGTGTAAGGAAAATATTGCGTAATGTGGATTATCAGGATACTTGGGGATAGTGATAGCATTTTCTTTTCTGTTTTCCCCCCTTTACATTGTAAATTGAATTTGATGTTCGCTGCCACATCTGTTGGGTATTGCTAGATGGACAAGGGAAGTGCTCTCAGCATGGAATTATGTGATTGGAATAAAGAGTTATCTTTTATTGTAGTCGAGAATGGTTCCAACTTTTTTTCCCCTCGGGTTCTCTATCAATCTTCAGGATTTTCTGGTTGTTATTAAGATCTAGCATTGAATGGTAAGTGGCTCTGAGGGTTGCAAATGCTTTTAGCAGGACTGACTGAATCGTCTTCTTCTCTTTGTTTTCTCTATGTTCTGTGTTCTTCTTCTCCTATTTTCTTCTCTCAATTGCAATGTAGGTACTGTGAGTTTTATGATTCAGTTCATCTTCTCTCTGTTTTCTCTATGTTCTGTGTTTCTTTTCTCCTATTTTCTTCTCTCAATTGCAAAGTAGGTACCAAGAGTCTTATGTTTCAGTTCACAGTCCACATTTGTTTATGTCACGGAAAATATTTGAGCAAGTTGACTGAACTGAATTTTGAAATATTAAACATTTCTTGTAACATTATATTTAGTTGGCAGAAAGATACAATACCACAATGTTGATAACTTCTCACCTTCGTTTCTTCAAAGGTATGCCCAAAAAAAAAAAAAAAAAAAATCTTTCACTACAAAAATTTGGTTTGAAACCATATAAGCAAAACTATGAGGGTAGGGCAACAGATGGTGAGAGCTGCACCCAAGCAAATTCTTCCTTATAGGCCACGCTTGTTTCGCAGGAGTCTACACATGTGTACACAACGATGGTTGCCCAGTCAAGGGAGTCGGCATCATTCTTCACACCAAAGTAATATAATAGCTGGGGCAAGATCTGTAGTCACCATAGGATAGAATATATTAAAAATGTTTCAAGCAGTGATTTTGATATACTGTAATTGCCTAACACTTTAGAAATTGAATTACAATAATGTGGCGTCTTAGAACTATATTTGTGTATTGCAGTATTCTTGTGGATGAATAAAATTTCAAGGGAAGAGGTTTCACACCTGTAATTCGTAACATAGAGGGCCATTGCAGTAGTTGCATTTAGGAATATCTGCTTTAGAAGGGCGGCCGCTAGACATGGGCCATAGAGGTTTTGCCTTTTCGTCCTGAGAATACCTGTTACACTAAGAGACTGATTAACTACTCCGCATAAGTGCAAGTCTCCCAATTGATATAATATTGAAAATTTAAATATGTGGCTTGCTAGATATGACAAGTGAGCATACTTCCAGCCAAGTAAATTCAATATAAGCATTGTTCAGGGAACCGAGCAGAAGGTATACTAACGAACTATGGAAGACATGTGCATTCACCTCAATACTTGCTCAGGCGCTTTGGAAATGCGTTCTTCAAAAGAAGCCCAAGCTTTTTTGTCGCCATCTCCTATTAGCAGATCCAAATGATCATGTAAGATAGTGCAACAATAAAAAGGGTAGGTACTATCAAAACAGATGTGGCAAGGAATCATCACCTCAAAAGTGTCCATAAGTGACTTAACCGATTCATCCATTTGGTCTTTAGACACTAATGAACTTGAGAAATTCTGTTCAGATTCATCACTATCAAACACGCATTCATCCTCACTTATGATCTCGAATTCTGGCCACAAAGTATTGCTGGCAACTGCTATTCAATCAAATTAGTCAGCATAATCTTTACATCAAGGGGCATAGCTTAAGGTATTAGGATATAATGCAGACAAGATGACGGCTTTCTTCTCAACTATATCACCCTTTATTCTGGTTGCTTGTAATACTTTCAAGTTTCTAACTATATATTAAATTATTTGGATCACTTGCCAGTTTACCACAACTAATCTAATTTCAGAAACGATATAATGCTGATAATCTTTCAAATATCCTTAACATCACCCATCCAAACACGAGAGTAGATCGGCTGATCCGTGGAGCAGGAAACAACTTGTATGCTCCTCACCAAATATTTCGACATCTAAGCAAAATTAACTAAGGTTAAAATTCTACAAATCTAACCTTCTAATTAATTATTATGTCCTTTTAATTAAAGAATAACAATAAGATAAATCTACTTCAATTAGGAAACTGAACTACTTTGTTCAAAACTGATCTCATCATCCCAACAAGTTTGCTTGTTGCTGAACAATTTCTCCTGGTCGGTGATGGGTAATGTTGTGAAACACCTTGGATGCCTCTTGCTCATGTACCCAAACTCGCAGAAGCCATCTTTTCAAAGCAACACCTAAAAATCAGTGATTCACCCATTTGATAAAAAAAAAGTTCTGAATTAAAATATTTTGGGTATTGTCCTGTTAGCTTATCGCCTGTCTCATAGCATTGAGTTCTTCATGATTGAATTGATGATTCTTTTCAATTGCTTTAAACTAAATCTATTTTATAAGAAACAAGGTATGACAATGATTTTGACTTGATTATGTTTTGATCAAGGATTGCATACGGAGACGTACAGTCTCGATGTTGATTGATATTTTTTGTGTAAATTAAGTGAGGAAGATGATGCGATTAAGAAAACAATTTGAGTGCGATAAGAACTCTACTTGATTGGAAAAGTTACTCAGTTCTTGATTGTATTATCATTTCATAATTAATTACAAGGACACAGTAATTATTTAGAAGGGCAGATTAATTGAATTGTAACCTTGGTTAGTTTTGCTTATGTGTCGAAATATTTTGGTGTGGAGCATACAAGTTGTTTTCTGCTCTAACGGAGCAGATGATCTGTTCTCTATAAACACTGTTACCTTTATTGGTATCTGTCGAATTGGTTCTGCCACTGCTGGAGTTGGAGTCAGAAGATTGCATAGTGATGCTCATTCTTTGGCAGTGCGTTTTATGTCCTGATTGCCAATGCATTACCTAAACGAAACCAACTATAGATTTTATGCATTGTTGACTTAGAAAAGAAAGAACATCAAAACATCATCCACTTACTCACCTGGTGTTTTTCAGAGCAATAATGGGTACATTTGCAGCTAGCACAGACCTTGTCTCCTTTCCATGTCCCACACAGTTACAAAGCAAAGCTAAGACAGCCAAAAGCAGATAGATGATATTATTAGAAGCAATGTAACAGGTTTGTATGTGCATGTACAAGCATTCAAAAGGTTGTAATTGTCATTGTTTGATACCATATACTTTTTTCTCAGAATTACACGTCATCCACTTATGCCTAAATCATGATTGCTCATTTCATACTTCTCTTTTAAGACTAAAACTAAGCATTGCTGAAAAACTGCATCAAGGCTGTAGACTAAATGAACAGTATTGTCAATATCTAAACTACTATAAAGCATTGTTTTAAAAAGTGATTTTCAGTACTGAGGCGAGCATGCTTTTTCAATATGAAGTGGCGCACTGATGCGTAACGATGCTTACGCTACAATTTTTCAGAAAAAAAGAAGAAAAATGATGAAAATATTTAAAAAATCATAAGCAAATTAAGAAAAGTATGAAACAATCATTGATGCAAGAGATAACATGAAACAAATCATAAAAATAGTTGAGGTGTTAAAGTGTAAGAACAATCATCGTGTGCATTATAATCAGCACTCAGCTCATACGCACTTAAGCGATTTTTGGTTGCTTCGCATCAATCGCCTTTTAAAACAATTCTATAAAGCATCTGGCTTTTTAAGGATTCAACGTCGACCAAACTTCATTCCCATCTATTAACATCCAACAGTCCAAATGAGTTTTGCACTCTCTTTAATAGTTTACGCATTCCTTCACTAACACGAATAAATACGAAGCCTCTCAATTTCACAGCAACTCTCAAAAGACAGCAAATCTTCAAGCAAATTTATCAGTTGAATGGGAGATTTGGTACTAGAAACATCAACAGAAAACAAATAATACAATGATGGGAGAACACTGGACAGACGCCAGCTTCACTTCGGTGTCTTGCTCAATCACTACTCTGATCGCGGAGGGTGACTAGTGCTCTGATTCCCCATTTACTTATTTTCAATGTGCCGGGCGCCTAATTTGAGTTAGTATTTTTAAAAATCCTCACATGAGACGAACTCTTGAGTTACTAATGGAAAGTTAAATCCTACGTGCATGTTACATATACTCTGTGACTCTGTGAGGATGTACTGCTGCTAATTGGATCTCTCCGAGCTAGGTGTGAACCAAATACTGACGTTAAGATGCGGGGAGAATATGGCGCAGAACAGAGGAAACATTATTTAGGTGGACCATACTGAGTTTAGAGATCTTGAGTACTGTGTGGAAAAGTGCCCTCCTGTCAATGTTAACTTCCTATGCACTTTTCTTGCTAATTAGACATGTCCAGAAAATGTATATTCTAACATCTTCCAAATACTGTAGTTTGGAAATAAAATAGATTAACTCTGTGAAGGGATATGGTTAATGGAGATTAAATAAAATGGCAAAAAACGAAGTGAAAATTGAGTGCTCAGCCTACATTCACACTTTGTATTTAGTACATGAGATTTAATTCTCAGAAAAGTGATGCGCTAATAAAGATCTACAATGGCTACATATGTAGGTTGATATTAGAGGATGTTTCTATAAGCCTGAAGACATGTTAAGTTCAACTTCCTCATGACTTAGCAGGCTATACAGTGTTGAGTTATCATGGAGTATGCTCAAATATGTAGATCATATGCGTGCTTAGTTTAAGGCTGCTAGTGCCATAGTACACTGGGCTACAATTTATGCCACAACCACAACAGACATGTTGGTGATCATAGTGACAATCAAGTGTTTGGAGGTCATCCAAAATCTCCAGTCTCTTTGCTAAACCAGCTTCCGGTTGTCGCAGGGGAGAATACAGAGGCGCAAGCAGTGTACTAAAAGTTGTTGGGAAAACTGCGAAAGAACATGATGCAATTTGCAAACTAATAATGAGGCAGAGTGGCAAAACACTTGGCTGAAGTGAATCTGCAATACACAACTAAAAAGGTTTCCAATTGCCTAATTTGTCATAATTACTTATCATGGGAGGGCAGGCTCCTAAGAATGCTAAAGTAGAAGATGTAAATTATTCTATCAAGGGAAGCGAAGTAACATTTCATTGCTTACTAGTGGGATACTTGCTATTGGAATCAACCCCACGTGTGAACATGATTCATGTAGTTGGTTCTACAAGTCCTGCTAAACAAGCCTTTTGAGCCATTCAAACTACAAACTTATAACAGTTGATTGATCAAACTCTTAGTGGGAGGAATCTCCAGTATGCAAAGCGCAAATCATATGCAGAATTTTTTTTTTCTTTTCACATGAAAAACTTAATGTCGGATATGGAAGTAAAGGAATATATGCAGAAAACATTTTCTTTGAAAGTGAAACACTAATTTTCATTTTATGAAAGAAAGTAGGATGATTAATTTATAGGCGAAAAATGTCCAACATTATGGTTGGTTTAGGCAATAATTTTCCAAGGATGAGCATGCGTCAACTATGCCCAGAGAAAGCTAAAAAGTAGTTGTGCCAGTTTTTTATACGAGCTTAAATCCTTTCTTCTTCAAGTTGTGGCCACTGTGCAGATCTGACTCCGGTAGAAGGGTGGGAAGCTAATCTCTATCTAAACAAAAGACATTTCTCTATCAACGGGAAATCTTTTCTTATGTTAAAATTAAAGTAATTTTCTTTGTAAGACGTAAATTAATTTTTTTTTTTAAATTCACTCTGATGGAAATTGTAGAGAATATCCATACAATTTATATTTTGTATAAGATGATTAAAGCAGACGAATGCAAGCAACACACGCACTTGAAAGCTAGTGTATATAAGCAAGTTGACTTGTACACCATGAAGGGAGTCCAAGTGCCTTGCAGTAAAATAATTTCATCTCTTTAAGTATCAAATGATTTCTTCCATGTTTAAGAAAAATGAATGTAAAGATCCATGTTAACATAATGTGAAAAATGAGGTGAAGAGTTACCTCCAGGTATGGTTGGTTTATTGTTCTTGTCATGTCTAGGAGGCTCCTTTGAGTAAAAAGGATTTGCACGGGCTAGTTGGCACCGGAAAACCTTCACACTGCACCCATTAAGTTTCATATTAGAAAATTATCTACCAGAGAAAACAAATGTTTTCCTTCGAAAGAGAGGGTTTCCTTCCAAACACCACCTTCGTAACTGCTTTTCTGGTCGCCGTTTCCATTGCTCATGTTGGTCTTGGAGCAGACATTTCATGGAGGGGCACATGAACACAAATAATGTCCGATGGAATGCAGTTTCCTTATTAGCAATTGGTGCATAAACCTAACAAACAATGACCAAGAAGAAAAAAAATATATAAGTGGCTAGTCATTAAAACCTATGTCCTCAACTACAAACCGTGCAATTAAGCAAACAAACAGTTCACTCATACTTGCTTAGAAACACATACTACTTCTCAAACCAAAAAATAATATTTTTTCACCAATAAGCCAACTAATACTCTCAAAATTGTCTCATTTAGATAGAACAATTATCTCAAGATTGATGAGCATAACAATGAACTTGAAAATCAAATCAAACCTGAAGCAAGAACTGCAGGGGATCCCCACAAATGCCACAACTCCGCGACTTCTCCGACGGTAAGTCAACTGGATTCAACCATGCCTGCAAACATCCAATACAAAACCCAATCAAATCCTCTAATTTGAACAAACTGAATTTTTTTTTTTTTTTTTTAGACTTTAAAGCTTACAACATACAGGCACTCCTCCAGCCTTGCTTGGAAACATGTGGCGAAGCAATGAATTAGGGTTTTTGGGTTTCTCCACAAACCCAAAGTCACTTCTTCTGCTTCATCATCATCACCATCATCTTCATCATCAAGTTCTTTTTCGATTTCGTCTTCTTGATTGGAGACTCGAAGAGAGCTCAAACTGTCCAAATTCATCTCTTCATCATCTTCAATTTCCGTAATTTGAGGCATTTTTCAATAAAAATCAGAGCTTTTTTGAGAAATCAATAAAAAAATTCGAGCTTTCAAGAACGCTCAATGGAAGATGGCAGAGAAGTTAGGGTTTGTGCTCTCTCAACAGGGTTTAAAGTTCTTTCCTTTTTCAAGAAAGGTCCTTCATTTATGGTTTATTCTGTCTTTCGTCCCTTGACTATATACTTTGATTTCAAAACCCTTCAAGACGTTCTCTTCAACTCTGCAAAACCCTTTTCTCTCTCTACGTCGGCGACACAAAACCCTCTCGTCTTCCACCGTCGCATTCAGCCACTCTCCGGCGACCACCACCATTACTCCCCCGTCGTTTCGACACTTAAAGGTCTCGTCTTGACCTTCTTCTATACTTCTTTTTCTCTTCTTGGAAATCGAAAGAGAGAACAAATTGGAGAGCTTGTGTTCTAACTCAATTAGTCTTGTTTACAAAACTGTTTTTGGATTGGTTAATTTGTGGTTTTTGTTGATTATAGGCATTTACTTAGGTTTTGTGTGAGGATACCAATCCTATTTAGTATGTAATTGATCAATATTCTATTTTAGGGAATATTAACTTGTTTTGAATTAGGAGTCATTGTTTGATTAGAATTAGGTTTGAATTCAATTAGGAAGTATTATTTCTGCTTTCAGCTATAAATATATATATGCATGATGTAATAGAGTTTAGGCAAGCAATACAAGTTTTATTTTAGTTTATTGGTGGCTGATCCCCAATCAAAGAATCTAAGTGGTTTGATCTTCAATCAAAAGGTCAAGTTCTCTATTATTTTGTTGATAAAAAATTGATTTTTTTTTTTTTTTTTGTATACAGGATAATGGGGTCATCGAATATCAGAGATCTCTTGACAGCCTTCAGTCCATCTTGGGATTTCTTTGCTATTTGTTCAGGTGATGGTCGGATTAAGGTGAAAAACTATTCATGATTTCTACTTTTCATCTAAAAAATAGTTTCTTTGAGAAATTCATTAGTTTAGTATTAGCTGCAGTTCCGTGATTAATATTTGTGTCATAATCCTAGTCATGTAATTAACCTTCCCCTCATGCTACGATCCTAGTATGTGATTAACCTTTCCCTCCTAGATAGCTTGGGCTTTTGGAGTTGGTTGGTTTACAACAATTTGCTTTGAGTTGAAGTAGGAAATGTTAAAGAATGTGGAGTCTCTTGTAGCTGGGAGTGCTAGGTCATATTTATGTGATTGATTTTCTGTGCTTTTGTTGTTTTTAGATTTGGGACACTTTGAAGGGCCAGGTCCAGACAGAGTTTGCGGATATAAAATCAAGTGATAGCACTGGCTTGTATTCCAAATCAGAGACTGGACACCTTTCGCTTGATTACTCTTGCATGGAATGGTTACCTTTAGAGAGAAAGGTTTGTGTTAAGAAATTGATAAATACTTTTTTTTTGTAAAGTTAGAACTGAATTTGTTATGTTGTTTTTTCTTTTTGTAGAAGAAAAATAAGTTTGGGCATTCGTTATTAGTGTTGGGAACAGGCAGTGGTGATGTGTTAGCGTTGGATGTAGCTTCTGGCCAATTGAAGTGGCGAGTTAGTGATTGTCATCCTGGGTGAGTTTCTCAACTATGCACTTGACATCCTCTAGGTTCCCAAAATGCAGCGACAGGCAGCCATGGCTAGCATGAACATTACTTAGGAACTTATAAGCTATATCATGATACATTTCAAATTGATTACGAGTCTTTCAAAGCTTACCACCAGAAACAAAAAATTGAAACCCCAGCCTTTAGTTATCATGTATGTTTTGATGGTTAGTTGATCATATCATTTTCATTACAGTAGAATCTTTTGAGTGTACCCTTATAGTTTTCTCCTTGGATGTAAAATAGCTAGCCTCAGGTATACTGCATTCTACTTTAAACAAACTAGTGTAATATTTTGGTCGAAATCCATCCTCGTGGTTGGTGTTGTTAAAGGAATTTGTTTAACGGTGGCAATGATTCACCAAAAATGAGTAATAATCATTGTATCAATCATTTAGGTGTCAATGGCATATAGGTTCTCCATACTGAGGATCTGTTGAAATATGAGATAGAGTAGGGATGGCAGTGGGGCGGATTTTCATGGATATCCGCCTCACTCGCCCCTTTTGAGGTGGATTTGGTTAAGGGTGTATGGAGGTTGAGGCGGATACATATATCCAAATTGTATCCGTTTATCATTCGGGGCGGATACGGATTGGCCATATCCGCCTCACGGATATCCGTAAATCCGTTTAAGGATGTAAAATACATAAATACCCTCAACCTTTTAAAAAGAACAAAAAATCCTATCCCTACTCATACACTCTCACTCTCTGCATCTGCATCTTCTTCCTTTCCCCATCGTTCTTCCTCTATTTCGAATAAACAACCAAACACCTCCCTCTCCCTCATTTTCACATAAAAAATCGGAAAACACCACCGCAAAACAGAGAACACGACCCTTGTTCTCCACTTCGCGGCTTGCCATCATGCCATGTTATTCCTCTCTCAGAGTCTCTCTTGCTCCTCACTCTCTCGTTTCTACCTCATCTCTTCAGCTTCCAACAGATAGAAGGGGGATGGCCATGGTCGAGACTCGAAAGAGTGTTTGGTCAAAGGAAGGGAGTCATATTTGGTGGGTTTCTCGTCAGTCAGATCGTTGGAGGTCAGATCTGGTGGCTCAATCTAGTTTTGGTTGTTCGATCAATCGATCTGGTAGTCTGAGATCTGTTTTTGAGAATGAAATTTGTTGTGGAGATTTGTTTTTGAGAATGAAATTTGTTGTTGGTGGCTTGACCTGTTTTTTTGGCTGAGATCTGGTGGTGTGATTTGTTGTTGGTTGTTGTTTGAGAATGAAACGGTGGTGTGATTCGATGTATGAAAATATTTTTTTTTCCTTCGGGTATTTTGGGCGGGGCGGATATCCACCAATCTGTCCGGTTCGGGGATGGTTTTTGCAAAATATGGTAAACGGATATTCGGGGCGGATTTGGATATCCATGATCTCCAGCGGGGCGAGGATGGATTTGTCCAAATCCGCCCCAATCCACCCCGTTGTCATCCCAAAGATGGAGATGGCAACGACGCGAATTTGGGCAAAGTTGTCCCTGCCCTGCCAGGGATTGTGGATCACTGAATCCACCCTGAATAACTATTTTTTTTAAACCATCCCTGCTCCACACGGATTGGTGGATATCCACCTGCCCCGTTTAACCATTACAGGTTCAACGGCCAGCGGATATCTGCCCTTTGCCATCTAGTCCAAACAAAGTTGTTGTGATTGATTTCCTCTCCTTGCTTGTTTTGGTAAGCACAGACATAACAATAGAGTTGTATTAGACTCACTCACCACCTCCCTCAAACATCATAAACAACCCTCCCTTTAATTTTTTTATCTTTCCATCATCATCAGTCGTAATTCATAACATTACTTAGTTGATTGGGATTTTGGGTATACACCAAAGCATCATCATCTCTAAAAAAACAAGTTAGACTAAGAGCAAACCAACAACACACAAACAAGGAAAGTGACCTCTCTACATCTCTGTAGATTAAGTGTGTTCATGGCTACAATTTCTGTGACTGGATTCAAAGTGGGATCAGATTCAGTAGCCGAGCAGAGACACCCCCCACGAAAATGAAAAGCCCGTCCCTTTTCCTTTCCTTCCACTGTATCATGTATCATATGAAAGGATGGTAATAGGTCAGATCCAGTGGGCAAGTAGAAGCAAAACCCTCACATCCCCTCGCCTTGTTCATAATCACATCATGATAGTGATCCAGTGAGATTTTTGAAGACGAAGAAGACGATCGCCATTGATGGTGATTTCTAGAATTTGCTCTGAAGAAGAATAAGAGGGAAAGAGATGAATCGAAGAGAAGAAGAGGAAGCATCTGCGGTGCATGGAGTGGCAGTGGGCAACAAAGGAGACGACGGTGGTCTTGGTGGAGGCGTGGAGGGGCGGAGGGTTTTCTGAGGATGGAGAGAACTTAGAGAAGTGAGGGAATTGTAATCAAAATCTTCTACGCCCCACACAGGACTTACAGATTGTACTTTTCCAGTTAGTCCGTAAGGATCAGACACCCATATTCCAGGACCATACAAGCCCGTTACATGAAATACACCAAACCCAAAGCAAGCTAACCTTGATAGAAATAAATGAATTCCAAAAATCTTGGGCAAATCCAAATAAGGTTTTCTTGTATGTTCATCACGGAATATTTGTAGATCCCAATACACCCAATGCCACATAGCTACAAAAAAGCACAAACCAGAAAACACAATATGCACCCCGGCCACACCCTCGTAACTTCAAATACCCGGATTTGTTACAGTTCCTCTTGTGATACTCCAACCTCCCCATGAATTGGTTATTCCTAAACGAGTCATGAAGGGTATAACAAACATAACATTGGATCAAGAACGGGGTCAGAGGGATAAAAAACGGCTAATTTGTATAGAGCCATTCGAGTTAGAGGGTATTTTTGTAGTAAACTCTATATGTTTACGGATATCCGCGGGGTGGATATAGCCAAATCCATATCCGCCCCAAATCTGTCATGGATACAGTTTGGATTTTCGAATCCGCCCCGAAATTCATTATGGCAAACCCAAATCAGCCCCATTCTGAGTGGGGTGTGGCAAATACCCCTGTATGGAGGTGTGGTGTTGAGTTTGGTAGCGTAATTAATAGGTGTAAATTGTTGGTTAGCAAGTTGGCATGATCGGCAATTGAGTTGGGCTGCTAGAGCCTTAAGAGGCCATCATCCAATGGCACATTTGACATTTTAGTTTGAATTTTGCCTCTCCTGTTGGTTTCTAATGCACTAGAGTTGTGAGTGGAAATTACGTACTTTCAAAAACATGTGGCTGACCAATGAGGCTTATCATCTCATGGAATCTTTCAAATTCAAGACCTAAAAACGGGATACTGTTGGATTTACCTTAGTAATGATGAGTGTTAGATAGTTTTCTCCCAATGTTTCACTGATGCTTTTGACTATATGGCTTATTTGCTTTGTCTCGCAGAATAAACTAACTTACCACGATATCTTTGATAATTAATCAGGAGTGTCAATGCCATCACATTTTCTGCACATAGTTCAGGCATCTACACCGCAGGTGTTGATGGTATGGTTTGCCAAATTGATCACACGACTGGAAGTCTGTTGAGGAAGTTTAAAGCTTCTTCAAAAGCAATATTCTCCATGGCCATCTCATCTGGTATATAAGTTCTCACTAATTCTATCCATTCATGCTCTCAATCAAACATTCATTATTGTTGAATTGTCAGTGAATTGCCATGAAGGATTGCATGTTTGTGCCATCGATACTTGGAAAAACATCTGCATAGTAGCCCCACTAGAACAATATCTTTGTTACCAACTAGCTTTCAACTGTGTGCATTGCACGCGTTCACCCACTTTAATCATTTTGGCATAAATAAATTGAATGAGTATATCATTTCTTTAATTTCCTGCAAACTTTATGGAGTTTACAAATTAAAACAACCAAAGCAAACCATAAACATGCCTTTCCCGCTAAAGGTTCCAACAAAAAAATTAATAAATAAGACTTGTGTAAAACTGTGGCACTTTATATCTACTTCAGATTCAGAGAGCTGCTCGAATTTAGATTAGAGGTGCTCACATCCACAGAATTGGAAAGGTCAACTCCACCTTTAATTGCCATTTCCTTTAATAAGAAAATTTAAGAACATTAAAGTATTTGGTTAACCAACAGTAAAACAACAACAACAACATTCTTATGCATACACATTTAGCCAACCTTCATTGAGAACATGCAGCAGGCTGATGGCAATACTTTATAAGGAAATTTTGTTACCTAAATCCCAAAGGACCCAATATCAAAACTGTCACCAATCAAGCAATAACTCCTTCACCCCGTCACCCTATGCACTTCATATATTCACTTCCCACGGTTTGGTCAACACTCCATTTAAGTACAGGCCAAAACTTTTCCTACATCTTATGCAAAGTATGACAGCCAATAACCTCAGTCTTCTTTGTGATACTTATTACTTCCCATTCACACCCAAATGTTCTTTGGCCTACTTCTTTATATTATAGAGCAACTTCTATATATAAGAGAATATATCTTACAGTTTTTTACATTTCCAGATTCTCCTCTAGCATCTTGTGAGTCAAACCCTTTAAGTAACTTGATGTTACGCTCTTACCTGTTTGCAACTTTTCTCTATATACATGGTAACTTAAAGCATTAATCTCATTTTGAATTCAACGCCGAACTGGTAATATATTCCTAAACTAAACTCTTGGCCTCAAATTGTCAACCTTATTTATGGAAAACAACTTACCTCGTTCACTGATCCAATTTAGTGTTTGTTATACAACATGATAATATTGATGAACACAGCTTTGATAATTTGTAGTTCAAAGCTAACAAAACCAAAGAATTATGGGTATCTAAAAGAATATAGATATAGCTTTGATAATTTGTAGTTCAATTAAAGCTAAAAAAAAACCTAAGAATTTATGATGTGTTTGGACTTTGGATATCAACAAAAATAAGCAGAATGTGGAATAATTGAGAGTTGCGGAAATTTTTTTGAGAAATATATTTTCACTCCCCAAAATTTCATTTCTATTGACAGAACAAAACAGAAACATACTTGCCATATCATCAACTACGACAATGCGTACCCTAATCTTTTCTATGGTTGTTGCGGTAGCTTTCCCTATTAGATCTATTTATTCCTATGTTGATTGTTCATCGACTTCTACTGAGACTCAAGAAAGGCATAGAAAACTAGAGAATTTGATGTTTTAATTAATGATGTTTTCCACCATTTTCCTCCCCTCAGAAGTGAAGATTCACACGGAGTGTTCATCATCCAAACCGTCGAGCAACGGTTGAAAGTGAGAGCCAATGCTTATTTGAAGGAGAAACAATCCATGGATCATAATGGTGCTTGATGAAGAGAGACATTTTCTCTTTTCTCCTCTCATCACCAGAACTGATTAATGGTTAGATTGGGGAAATCTATTTTGCAAACGGAGAAGAGCTTGATTCTGGTAGAAGAAAATGAAGAAAGCTTGAGGGGTTGCCGTTGTTTTTAGAAGCATCGTTGAGTTGATAAGTGTCGCCTCTCTTCACTAAGGGAAGAGGAAGAGAAAGGCCAAAACAAAACAAAAACTCTGACTTTCTATAGAAACAAATAATGACTGTTGGATGTTTTAGTGGGATACATGGCACTACGCGATTAAATCGCACGATGCTGAAAAAGTCTAGTGGCTTTATAGTGGTGTAGTTTTCTAAATGCCTACTCTAGAGCTGATTGGTTGACATTCATATTCAAGAATGCTTATTATCGTGAGGAATTTGCTCCTGGTTCACATTTGTGTTATTTAATCGGTGATTAGTCCCCGATTAATCTCTTCTCACTAGTAGAATGATACAATTTTTTAATTAATCATTTGAATAATCTCTTACCACTTAATCGGTGATTTCTCATCGAGTTACCAATTAATCGTTTTCAAAACTCATCGATTAATGGTCCATGACAATACGTTAAATAAACAAGAAAATTTAATTTTTTTTAAGATTGTCTTAATCTCATCAATACTCTAGAATAAGGCCATGACAAGAGTGTGTGAAGAGGTTATAGAGGCAAAAAAAATTAAAATCAAAGATTATATATATATATATAATATCTAAGAGAAGAGAAAAAAAATGATTAACTGAAAATAACAATCAAAATTAAAGAATATGGAAAATCTCACCTTTATCTAGCATCAAATTATTTATTTATTTATTTATTTATAATTTGCCTTAAATTGTGGCATTGATGTTTAGTACTTCAATATTCATTCATTTAAAAAAAAAATCTCGAGTAAACATATTACTCAAAACTATGGAGAAAATATGTTTATAAAATAGAGCCCAATTAATTCCATTCTGATTAATCCCAATTAATCTCATAATGCTCTTGAGCCAGTTAGGGTCTGATTAACGATTTAAGTGCATGGGTTCACATACACGGAAAATGTGGTAAAAAGTGATAAAGCAACATAACCTGATTATCAACTTTTCTCTTTGCGGTTATGGCTAAACTAATCATTGAAGTATACAATTTTTCTTCTGTGAAACATTTATAATCAATATCACAATTCTATTTAAGGAAGTATCACGATTTCAAGAACGATATGATGTTTCTTGTTACTGTCTGTGTTATTTGCCTCTATAATTTAATCACTGTGGAAGCTTCTTTGGACTCTGTAATTTCATAGTGATTGGAAAGATTAAGTATAAAATGAAAACGCCTGATGCCACAAGTTTTTCTAAGTCCTGATAGGTGCTTTCGCTATCCTCCTATATGATGTTTCTTGTTGCTTACTGTACTGCGTTATTTGACTTGATGTTTCTACTTGTTGAATACAACTACAAATTGCCCACTGCCTGTTGCTATTTTCGGTACCACATTACACATGGATTGTTTGCTACCACGAGCTTAATTATTACTTTGAGTTTTAGTAGGCCAGTGATGTTTTAGTTAGAGTGAGTCTTCTTCTTTCTTTTCAGATGGGAAGATGTTAGCAACTGCAGCCGGCCAGTTAAAGATATTCAATTGTTTAGACAACAGAAAGATGCAGAAGTTTTCTGGTCATCCCGTGAGTATATGTTCCCCGTATTTTGAAGTTTTCGTTGGATTTTTTGTACAACAGGATTCATTTATACTATTCATGAATCTCATTGTTTACTTGTGGATAGTGTGGTCATTTCAGTTCCTTTATCGACCTTTTAGCTTGCACCTTATACAATGTTTAACAGGGGGGCATTCGGTGTATGATGTTCACTGAAGATTGTAACTATGTTCTCTCTTCTGCTACTGGGGAAAGATATGTTGTAGTTTGGAAAATAGATGGTAGAAAAAAGCAGTCGGCAAGCTGTGTACTGGCAATGGAGCACCCTGCTGTGTTTCTGCACAGTAAATGTGCTGATAAAAAGGATAAAGTTGATGTAGGTCTATATGTTCTAGCCATTTCCGAATCAGGCATATGTTACTTTTGGTATGGAAAAAATATCAAAGATTTGCGTGATTGTAGGCCTACGAAAATTTCATTATCTTCAGAGGGCTACCCCTCAATGAATCGCAAGAATGTGTTGCCTATGATATTTGCTGCAGAAATACAAGGCATTGTACGACCTGGCTCTGGACAAGTATTTGCTGCGTATGGTTCACTAATTAAGCCATCATTTGAGAAAATCATAATTGAATATGGTGAAGGCATAATGTTAAAAAGCACCCAGGATGGGGTTCTATTACCGATGGGTCAGAAAGACAAGTCTCAGAGAGACCAACTCGTACATAATAGAGGTATGCCTCTCAGAACTGCTGTTATTTTCTCAACCATGCCTTTTCTTCGAAAATTTGCAATGATTATATTGGACTGGCAAAAATAGGCAACCTAAATAAAATATGCTCGTTGAATAGCTTTTTGTTTTGTTGACAAATAAAAAGTTTAAATATTAACTGGCTTTTGAGAATTATGTACAGTTCTTAAGTTTTTGAAATGAATGCATTTGTACTATTTGAAACAATCTGATGCATCTGAAACTTGTGCATTTCTTCATTAGTTGGCCTCTATATGATGTGAAGCAGCAATATCATATTGACCAATGGCCGGAGCATGTACTAGGCGTCTAGCTGGATTAGGATTTCTTCTTTTTTATTTTTTTCCCTATGGGGGCTTAATGTTTTTGAAGTTCTCATGGCACATGTTTAGGCAGTTGGGATCCCTAGATGAGGCGTAAGCCATGGGCATGGGTTAAAATATGGGGATATGTCCTGCCATATATCCTCTTATTTATTTATTATTTCGAGGTGAAAATCATGATATCTGCAATATTTTCAGATACATCCTGGCAACTGACAAAATATCACTATTTTCCAAAGCTTGCCTTGAGGCACATTGAAGCATAATAAGCATTGCTCTTAAAAACTGAAAGAAAAAAAAAGTTACATAAATTGTATATTATAAGCCTTTTAGACAAGTTTATGTAATTTTACTTTTAGGGATTCGAGGATGAATGGTCAGATTTTGTCACTACATACATGCCATTGTAGAGTTCCAAACAAGGGAACGCCCATCTCCAAAAGGACCAAAACTGACAAATATGAGGATTTGAAAGAGTAAATTGAAAGAATACAAAGAAAAACAACCACGATAAATATGATACAACTTAACCACAGACCATTATGGAGTAGCAAATTTGGCTTCATCATTCTCCACGGAGTCGCTATGAATATGATAGTTGAGTCATGAGTTAGCTTCTTGATGGATAGTGTTTCTGTTGTCGTGCTATTTTGCACCCTGAGACTGTCAAAAATATGTTTTGATTCTTATTTTTCTTTGCCAACAGTGTTTATATTTCCGTTGGTTTTATCGATAATGAATATCTACTATGATTTTTGAAACATAAAAAACACTAAATGAATTAAAAATAAAAGAAAATCGATTTTCCAAGGTTGGTAGCAATTGTGTATTCTTGGCGTTGATCTTGATGTGCTTCTCAACTTCAATCCTCAACCCCCACACATCTTTACTGGTAGAGGTGTAAGCCATGTTGCAGTAAGCTAAAAGTTCTGTGAAACTCTCCATTTAAGCATGCTCTCCAAATTGGCTTTGTTTATCATTTATTGACTATTCTTGTATTTATTTCCAGTCACTGCTCTAGACCGCGCAAATGTAGAAGATGCCTTGCTTCCAGTTCCCAAGCTTCATGAATCTCATGGCAAGAAAAGAAGGCATAGTGTTGATCCAGAGGAAGATCCAGCTTATGCACTTACTGAACAGAGTAAACAGACTGTACAGATGGATACCAAAGGTATGCTTGGGATAAATTACAAGAGACTAGCCCAAAGTAGTACTGTCAACTATATCCTTGTTGTGCTAAAAGAATGATAATATCTATAATTGCAATGAGCATGAAGAGTTTCCTATTGTATCAGTACTATAAACTGCTGAATCTTGAATCCTATTCTTGGCATTCATCACTTCAGATAATAGAAGGTGTAAGTCTATATGTCTGTGGATCTATTCTATACTTGTATGAACCATAGGCATTCTGCATGTGATTGTACCTTCTTAGAAGTGAAATAATAAATTCATTAATTTCCAGTGATGATAACCAATTGCTGGCTATTATTTAGCCTTTTCCTATCTCGCTTTTAACTTCTTTCATTTGGTTATTGTTGATGTTCACGCTAGTCTTATTTATTTATACAGAAGATCAGGAAATTCAAGAGGATGATGTAGCTGCTACATGCATCGAGGAACGGCTCAAATCAGTAGGAATTCTTTGTAATAAAGAAGAACCAAATATGGAAAATTATCCAAAAATACCCAACATTTTGACTCTGAGTTCTACCCTGTTGAATGAGGCACCATTTGGAGCAAATATTCCCCCAAAGAAGGTAAGATCCTATAGAAGCTTATTATACTGTTTTCAGATTAATAGCTATATCATGATAAGCCCACCATTAGGTTCACATATGCTAGAAGGAAGAAGAATCAGGGAACTACTAGTATTCACTAGAAGGGAAATCAGGGAACCACTAGTATTCACTAGAAGGGAATAGAAGGAGATCAGGGAACTACTAGTATTCACTAGAAGGGAATAGAAGGCTGAGTTTGTTAGGTTGTTATTTTTTAGTGGTCAATATTGTAGGAGTAGTAGCTATAAAAGGGGAAGGTAGGAGAGTAGGGAGGGATCAAAATAGAGTATATTGAAAGGGAGAGACCAGGCTCTCGAATTCCTGGAATTGTATCCTTGTTATCAATACAATCGATTTTCTTCCATTTCACTTCTTTGTACAATTTACTAACTTGCTCAAGGGTCCTATCTATTTTGATTCCTATTGCAGGTTTTGTGGGACATCTCCATGGATTTTGTGGAAGGTCTTCCAAAATCCGGCGGCTACTCTTGTATCCTCGTAGTCGTTGATCGCCTGAGCAAATACAGTCATTTTCTGCCGCTCAAGCACCCTTTCACGGCTCCAGGGGTTGCTGCCTTATTCATTCGGGAAGTGGTTCGCTTACATGGGTTTCCAAGGTCCATAAGTGTCAGATCGGGATAAAGTGTTTCTGAGCAACTTCTGGTCTGAATTATTCAGGCTGCAAGGAACCGGACTGAAGCATAGTTCCTCCTATCATCCGCAAACGGATGGCCAAACCGAGGTGGTAAATAGATGCCTCGAGACTTACTTAAGGTGCTTTGTCGGTAATAAGCCCAAACAGTGGGTGAAGTGGCTGCCTTGGGCTGAATTCTGGTACAACACTTCGTTCCACTCTTCCACCAACACCACCCCTTTCACAGTGGTGTACAATAGGCCTCCTCCTCCTGTGTTAAGGTTTGAAGAAGGCTTCACGGTTAACTCAACTCTGGAATCTGAGTTAAAAGACAGGGATGATGTGCTTGAGGAGCTCAAGGCTCACTTACAGCGTGCTCAGAAACGCATGCAAACCTCTGCAGATAAGCGGCGCAGGGAGGTCAGTTTTGAGGTAGGAGATTTGGTTTATGTCAAGCTCCAACCTTACCGGCAGCGCTCCTTGGCTAAACGACTGAATGAGAAACTTGCCCCACGTTATTTTGGCCCTTATATGGTGCTGGATCGCGTTGGCAAGGTAGCCTACAGGCTGGATTTACCCCCTACAGTCAAGATACACCCAGTATTTCATGTATCTATGTTGCGCCCAGCCCTGGGACAGATAGACAATTTTCAGCCATTCCCTCTTCAACTCTTGGATGAATTAGAGTGGCTGGTAGAACCAGCTGAAGTGACGGATTTGCGTTATAACACGAAGGGCTGCCTGGAAGTCCTAATTAAATGGAAAGACATGCCTGACTTTGAGTCCTCGTGGGAAGAATTTGACCTCATCAACACTCAATTCCCTTCATTTCACCTTGAGGACAAGGTGCGTGTTCGAGCGGGGGGTATTGATAAGCCCACCATTAGGTTCACATATGCTAGAAGGAAGAAGAATCAGGGAACTACTAGTATTCACTAGAAGGGAAATCAGGGAACCACTAGTATTCACTAGAAGGGAATAGAAGGAGATCAGGGAACTACTAGTATTCACTAAGGGAATAGAAGGCTGAGTTTGTTAGGTTGTTATTTTTTAGTGGTCAATATTGTAGGAGTAGTAGCTATAAAAGGGGAAGGTAGGAGAGTAGGGAGGGATCAAAATAGAGTATATTGAAAGGGAGAGACCAGGCTCTCGAATTCCTGGAATTGTATCCTTGTTATCAATACAATCGATTTTCTTCCATTTCACTTCTTTGTACAATTTACTAACTTGCTCGAGGGTCCTATCTATTTTGATTCCTATTGCAGGTTGTATCATATCATTCCTTGGTTTTTAACCTTGATGGAATGCAAAATGCATGTCTCCCCTGATCAACTAGTCACTGATTTTTCCATCATCATCTTTGTGTCAGATTATGGCAGCTATCAAGGATTTAACGTCTCGTGATGCATACAAGTTGCTGAAAGGTTTGATCAACATTTGGAAATCAAGGTATTTATTTTAGCAGCCGTCACAGCTTGTCTAAAAGTAGATGCTAGATGTGTTATGATTTAGTTTCTTAAGTATATAGATTGTTTCCTAGTTTTCACTATGATGGATACGAAGATACGACACAAAATTTCAGAAAATTTTGGACATGAATACAAGATTCTAACATGATATCAGTACAGTAAACAGTTCATGATTTCCTCAATACTTGGTAATAAGCCTTCTCAGTTGGCCTATTACCAAGTGTGAGATGTTCCTTGCATCTGATCTTATAGATGAGAATGCTACCTTTTTTCCTATGTAAAAGATAAGACCATATTGTTATGATTTACTTGATTATCTAGATGGTGGTCTGTATTATGTAACCAAGCTGAATTACTCCATGTGTATTAAACATCAACTTTCATGTATTGATATGACAGTATTGTTGTTGGTGACAGGTCGGGAAATGGAAAGTTTGTCCTTCCATGGATTTTTAATATATTGGTTTGTCACAGTCACTATCTTATGTCTCGAGAACCATCCAGTGGAGTGCTTGATTCTCTGTGCAAGGTAAAACATTCAAGAATAAGGTCTATTGTCCTTGAAACATGATTTTGCTACAGTGAGAGATTGCTTTGTAGTCTGCATTCTAATTGAAATTAATATTTCTGTGTTATTGGTGCTTTACGAGGTTGTGGGAATGATGGTCGCTAACTCATTATAGTTCACAGCATTTTTCTTAAATAGCCTGGCAAGCAAAGATCTCTTGTAGTAAAATCTTACTTCGTCACAATATTAAATGATTGTTCCTTCTTCCTTCTTTTTGCAAGACTCCACTGAGCTAGTTTATGATCTAATCTGGTTCTAATTGAGTCTTATATGTAGTTAGATCCAGGAACTTGGTCCAATAATCGGACCGATTCTTATGATGAGTAGGACTTTTGGAGATTCCTTGTATGTTCTTTTTTTTTCTTTTTTCTTTTTTTAGAAATGATTAAAAAAAAATTGAAATGGTTCTAAAAATCAACTTCTTGAAATTGATTTAACTGATGTAATGAAGAAAAATAAGGCAAATGTTGAAGGCATTTTAGTTAGCCTACTCTTCATACCATTTATTATGATTCCTTCATTGTGCTGTGATGGTCGTCTAAGATCTTGTTTATGTTGTTGCAGATGATAGAATCCAGACATCTAGCTGTTCAACCTTTATTGCAATTAGTTGGTCGTATGCAGCTTATAATAGCTCAGGTTAGGAACTTCACGTTCATGGACAAAATTCTTATGTTTATAGACAATTCTTATGTTTTGACAAGCGTAAGCTGGAAAAACCTATTTTTTATATTTAACCCTTTCCACAGATTGACAAGGCTGGGCAGAAAAATACTCGAACATTATCAAGAAAATAAGAGTTCAGTCAAAGCGAAAGCGAAGAAGATGATGATGTCGATGAACTTGTTTTTGGAGAAGAAGATGAATCCATTAGTGGCAGTGATGATGATAACTAGGAGCATATCGGTAAGAGGCATTTAATATCCTACTAATTCTATTCCTCAAGAGTGTATTATGAATTATATATTTCTAAGATGATTTATTACTTGAAGTAAAAGGTAGAGATCTGTTTAACATTATTGATAAATTAGGCTTTTTACTCAATTTTAAGGTTAAGAGGTAGAACTAAGGAAGGGAAGACAGTGAGTCCTGTCTTTGTACAAGTTTCCCCCTTTGATAATGACAATTTTATCCTAAGAAAAATATTTTTACTGGTTTGGTTATTTCACATCTCTAATTTTCTAAGTTTCGGGAACTCAATACAGTAATGTTCTTCCATGTCTAATCTTAATTTCAGATCAAAGGCGATGGTGTATCTAGTTGGCGATTGACATGTAATTCGATGAATTACACAGAGTTTTTCTAGTCTTGGCAACATGTTATTCGACCATCATATTTTGGAGAGAATAGTGGTATATCGTGCTGCATTTTTTTTATCTGGTAACAGCATTAATTTCATTCTTGCCTCATCCACTGATTTTCAAATCTTATTTCCTTTTCTCGACATAGTTATCTTTTGTATCAGGGTTGGAAAATATGTTTTTTTTTTCTTTTGATATTCTAAGAACAGCCAAGTTCGGTTGTTAGTGTATGTAGCCTAATCTTATATCTGGAAAGATTTTTGGGATACATGCTAAAGGGATAATGTATGAGCATCCGATTCATTAATTTCAATGTTCTTTGTGTATGCGGCCAACATTATTTGATTTTTTTGCAATTTGGGGTTACCTGTCTTAGTATTCAGCTATTGGTGGTTGTAAATTAACAATTTTCATTGAAAACTTTCAGAAACCTCAAGGTATTTGCAATTCGATTTCGATCCAAGTAAAAATATCCCCAATGTTGCCAGGTTAGGCATGAAGAAACACCCATCAAATTTTCAGTTTAAGACTTGCTTACATTTTTTCAGGTTTCATACAGCAACATCTGATAGAATAGGTTGGACCTTAAGGGGCACAGGGATGTCAGAGCTTCTATATTGTAGTTGGTACCTTTGAGTGGGAGTTCTCAGATTTTGTTAAACTGTCAGATAACCTCAAGTTAATGCGACGTCTTTGGGAAATCAATTAGCATCGTCGTCATCCGTTAAAACTCAGAATAAGAAACGTGATAATCTGAATCAGTGGATCTAGAGTTAATATAAGAACTAAAACGCTTATATGTACTGAAGTCAAGAGGTTTAAAGTCATAATGTAAATAAGTATGAATGTTTCCGAAAATTTTGATTCTTATTCTTTGGATTTGATATATTATTCTTCCACAAGGATGGTCTGCTGCAGTACTAATTTTCTCGTAATAGTACAGTGGAATGCAGGATAAATTCTTCCTGCACCTACAAGCTAAGAATCTAATTCTCTCTTTAGTCATTATTAAACAATCTTATTAGTTATTACAGTAATCAAATACAAAACTATTTACGCAAAGACTCCCTTTTAGGCACAAAAGAAAGAGACGTCTTTTCATCTTTAACGTCTTTATACAATCTATACTATTTTGCAGGCATTTGGATTTTCATCGCTAAACATTGATGTGATGTTATTCCGGTTCCCACTACCACTTCCACGGTTGTAGTAATCATCATTGTAGTGTTCAGTCCTGCTGTAACGGGTTTGTTGAGGTGGTGATCTGCTGTATTCATATTCGGAGATGTAAGGGGAGGGCCTGTAGGTATTGTAGCTGTGAGTCACATAAACTGGTCGTTCGGGTTGGAACCTATGGCCATGAACTGGTGGTTCTGGAGGGTAGCCCTGGACATGAACTGGTGGCTCTGGCCGGAACCCATGAACTTGTACTGGTGGCTCAGGTCGGAACCCATAACCATGAACTTGTGACTCAGGTCGGAACCCATGTCCATGAACTTGTGGTTCTGGACAGTACCCATGACCATGAACTTGTGGCTCGGAATGGTACCCATGACCATGAACTTGTGATTCTGGACGGTACCCATGACCATGAACTTGTGACTCAGGTCGGAACCCATGACCATGAACTTGTGGTTCTGGACGGTACCCATGGCCATGAACTTGTGGTTCGGGACGGTACCCATAACCATGCACTAGTGGCTCAGGTCGCAACTCATGACCACTTGGATGACTGTTCCAGTAACATTGACTGCTAGGCTGATGGTTCCAGTTGCCATTGTATCCATAACCATAATCCGGTTGGTGGTGATGTATAACGTGAATCTCTTCAACATCCTTGGGTCCTGTAGGCTGTGGTGGGTATGAAGTACCTTCTGCCGGTGGATTTTCAGGTGGTGGTGGGTCTTTGGGTGGCTCTGTTGGTGGAGGAGGTTGAGATTCTGGAGGAGGATTCCCATCATCAGATGCAGGCGGTGCACCTTCTGGTGTTGTTTCTGGGAGCTGGGTTTCAGGTTCCGCGTGGATACAAATGACAGCATTCTTTCTTGTTTTCTTAATAGCTTTGACGATCTTCTCAGGATCAGCCCACCCAACAATTATCAATTTTTGTTGAGGGAAATCAACATAAAGATCGTAGATACCTGTCCATGAATCAGTTTGTCAGACAACTTAAAAAGTTATCCTTGAGAAGAAAATGGTGTAGTAGCATAAATATTATCATCTATCACTAACCACTGATGCCATGTAACGCCTTCTTGATCTTCTGCACACACCCATTGCAGTCCATCCTCACTTGTATCTCCATAACCCGTGGTTTCTGTATGGTCGATCAAAGGAATTCCATAAGCTTACATTACTACTAAAACTATTGCGTAAATTTATACGTGCTATGCAGTAGATATGAGTTGAGAGGCATACCTCCACTTCTGGATTCATGATTTCAGAAGAGAATGCAAGGAGACTGAAGAACACAAGAGGGTCTTTTGTATGAGAGAAGAATGAATGCAGTATGTAAATGAAGAATCAAGTGAAGGTATTCATATGCACCTGTGCAGGGAATATGTGAAAGGTGGCAAGTGTGGGTCTTGAAGGAATCTCATTTATAGAGTGCGCTAAGTGAAATTTTGCTCTATTTAGCTGTCAGTGACCTTGTCATACAGAGAGACGATAGGGATCGATAGGGGGTCGACATTTGTTTGGACTTATAGAATTCTGAACAAGGGGAATTTGCTTTGCGATGAATGGTCATCTATAATTGAGATGTTTATGTATTGTGTGAACTGAGAATATCCAGACAAAAAAAAATTGTGAAAGTGAGAGAGCATAAACATGCATGGCTACTTGGTCAAAGATATGAAAGTAAAGTAGCTTTGTTTGGATGGATATCCATTATGAAGGCATATTTTTGTTTGAAGAAATTTCTAAAATAAGTAGGAAAAAAATGTGGTTGTTTGTAATGAGTTCCAATGGACTCTGCAATCTTTCACTGTTTCATAAAGATTGGTGGAATTCGATGCCTTGCTAATTTAAAAGAGTTAAAGATGATACAAATGGAAAATGAGTTATTATATAATTGTGTGCGAGATGTTGACAGTAGATCTGTGTCCAAATTCGATCGGATTTACTAAATATCTAATGGTATATTGCAAAGGTGCTAGATTTGGCGAGTGAATTGACTGGTTGCATCTTGAGATTCATTCACTCAATGGGAAGGTGAATGAATATCTTTAGAATGAAGGTCTGTTGAGTGAAAAAGATTTTAGCACAATTTGGGGTTTGTGTATTTGTGATTCTGTGGAGAGTTCATTGGTGAAACTAGTATTGGTTCCATGTATGTGTTGATCATTTATTAGGTTCATGTTATTATAATAGCCTTATGAAACAATATCGATAAGTTTTTTGTTTTTTTTTGTTAAGTAACAATATCGACAAGTCACCTTAATGATAATGCTCATCGTTTGGCATCAAATGCCGACGAAGTTGGATGTAATGTGTTCTAAAAATCGCTAGGCGTTGGGCGGGCGGCGAGCAGGTGCCTAGGCGGTCTTAGGTTTTGTATTATAACTTTAATAATTTATAAAAGTTAAGCATAATACCTTATCAATTACATCCAATTTAATGTCAATATACATATGCAAAATTTAAAAACATGAAAAATTAACAATTGTGAATAAAATTTATTAAAACTCAAATGACTAAAGTTGGTCATGATGGGTACTTTATATAAATTTGAATTTGTGTAATTTTTTATTTTTCTTCAAATTGCATGAATAACCTCAGTTATTTTTGATAAAATCTACATTAGTAAAATTGGTATCGGCATATCTTTTGAGAATTTCATTAAGTAATCATCATTTGCTATATTTAGACATATACTGAATAAAAAATAATTAAATAGTTTATTTCTAAAAAATAGAAAAGAAAAATAAAATAAGAACACAATCAGCCTTATTAAAAAATAAAAATAATAAAATAATAAAAAAAATCGCCCAGACCGCCTAGGCCGACTAGATCCCGCCCAGACAACCCAGAACCACCCAGACTACCCGCCCAGCCATTAATCTGGGCGGTTTTCCACCTTCTAGCGCCTAGGCGGCCGCCCAGGCCGATTTTTAGAACACTTTAATATATTGCCTAATGTTTTTAACACAAAAAAAAAACACAAGATCGATAAGTTAATGATGAAAATTTGATAATTTAATCGTCATTTTTAGCTTGCTTCCTCGTACTAAAGGAATTAAATGCCTCATCTACAAAACGGTTTCAAAAACTAAATGGCATTATTATCATTAATGTGTGGAAGAATCCAATTAGGTAGGTCTAGCTACCAATTTACAAATTTTTTTTATCAGTTCGAATGATGAAATGTCTATCTAACAAATAAGCTCGCCACTTGCTCACTGCCAATACTATAGCCATAAGCTCCTTTTCGTAGATCGGTTTAAGCCTAGCCCTTTGTCCCAATACCTGGCTGAAGAAAGCTATCGGACATTTATCTTGCATTAAGACAGCTCCTATCGCAAAATCTGAAGCATCGGTTTCCAAAACGAATTCTTTCGAGAAATCAGGCATGGCCAATACTGGAGCAGTAGTCATAATCTTCTTCAAACCTACAAAAGCCCTCTCCGCGTCCTGATTCCAAGCGAACCCATTTTTCTTTAATTGCGACATCAACGGCCACGCTACTTGACTGCATTCCCTGGTGAACTTTCTGTAATATCCGGTAAGACCCAAAAATCCTTGTAAGGCAGTGATAGTCGTAGGTCGAGGCCAATCCAAAATGGCTTGCACCTTTGAATTATCCATAACTACCCCATTAGCCGAAATAACATGGCCCAAGTAACCCAATGTAGAACTCCCAAACTCGCATTTCTTCCTATTTGTATACAGACAATGCTGTTGTAGTAAACCCAATATTGTCTCCAACTGCTCCACATGTTTTCGAGGCTCGGACTATACATCAATATATCGTCGAAGAATTTACGCAAGTATGGGCGAAATACCGAATTTGGAAAGGCCAAACGGCATCACCAGAAATTCGTAATGTCCCTCATGTGTGCAAAAAGCAGTCTTAGCTTCATCCCCTTCCTGAAGCCGTATCTGAAATACTAAAGGGAGCAGGTTGCTATATGTTGCAGAGTGCTATGTTGTTACATGGAATGTTGTTTAGGAATGATTTATGTTAGATTAGTTGTCAATTAGCTATCAATAAATGTAGTACTATAAATAAGAGAGCATAAGAGAGAAAAATGTATTCATTTGATTTGTAAGAAAATTGTACACTTAAGCATTTGCTCTACAGGATATTAGCTATCTCGAATTAGCTTTCTTATTGAATACAATTCATTCCATTTACTGTCATCAATACAGAATTACAATTACGAGTTCTTCAGTCTGTAATTTCTCTTCATTGCCTGTATTGCATCACTGTCAGTAAAACTGCATTGAATTGATTTTGTCCTGCAAAACAAAGCAACACAGATCAGTTCTTATCTTATCAGGTTAGTTCATATCAAATATATTATTATTATTATTATTATTATTATTATTATTGTTATTATTAACAGCATAAGAAATATCATTTTACGATTCCTATTCAATCATTTCCTCTTCATCAACATAGTTTACACCTCTCAGCATTTGGTTCAACAGTCTTCGTTTTTCATACGATTAAGTCGCTTCTGGTTATACATTTAGTACTTATGTCGAGATATTGATGTTATCAAGTCTCCTTAAGTGCGAAGCCCTTGTCAATCACATTTCCAAGTTATTGGCAGGCAATGGTCTCCTGTGTGCAAACTTTTCAAAGAGCTTCTTTCTTAAACAAGTTTCCTTGTTTGCTAGCAAAAGGACTTGTATAACTTTGCAAGCATGTTTATCGAGGTTAGCATGCGGAATACAGAATCAATGAATGATTGGATCAAATGGAAGATTCATTACATACAAAGAAGTTTAAAGCCAAAAACATGTTCCCGCTTGTCCCTTAATTTTATGTAACTGAAAGTGTTTAATTCATTAATGACAAAGTTACACCGACCTTAATAAAGGTAGTCTAGCTAAAGAGTTTATAGCTTTCAGTACTTAGCTTCTTCCAATATCTCAACATCACTGTTGCTTCCTCACAATTAAGGTTTTCACTTGGAAAACAAAAATAATTATTGCAACTTAAAAAGGTTTCAACACATTGTAAAGATTTTAGAATATAAAGTACCTTTTAATGGCATTACTATCCACTCCATATGCATGTGTGGTTTGTCATGTAAAATAACAAAAATTTTAATTGTCCGAGGGAAATGGTGAGGAAATTAGCGAGGGATCCCACAGGGGGAGAGAGCCGTCCATCTCACAGGGATGTGCATTTGAACCCTTAAGATGCATGCCTTGAAAATTCAAATGCACATCCCAAAGTAGATGGACAGCACTCTGCCCTTATGGGGTCCCTCACTGTTTTCCTCTACACTGAGCCGGGTCCTGTAAAATAAAGCTCAACAAGGTAAGTGTGAAATGTGTGGAAGAATGAACATGAACTGAATTAGGCTGAGCTTAGAAAACTTGTACCCGATAGGCCAACTGGGCTTTAACCTTGGAACTTGGGTTTTGGATGAGCAAGATTTGGGTAATTTCCAATAGAAACCTACCAATAAATCTCAAAGCCCATAAATGAAGTTGGTAACGAAGGGGATGGTTTTTTATGGTAACGACTACTCCACGCCACCTAAAGTACTATATCTCACACCATTATGTACTTTTTTTTTCCTAACCCACACCATCCAAATTTTTTTTTTGAAAAAAAGCAGTAACATAAAATAGTGTAATTTTCGACCAATTTAAACCCTCAATTAAGACTCATTTTCAAACTCATCAACACACAAAAATTGTAGTACTCTGAGTCTAATAAACACAACTTGAATCGTTTGAAAATGTTTTGAAATGAACAAGTTATAGTCATTTTACTAAAGTCGCACAAATCTGTCTTGTAGTGCAAACGAGGTAGTGTCCCTCACTTTTGGCCAACTTATATGCTCGATCGAGACTGATTTTCAACCTCATCAAAAATAAAATTGTAGTACTATGAGTTATTTAATAAACGCAATTTGAATCGCTTTAAAATGTTTTGAAATGAGCAAGTTATGCTCATTTTACTAAAGTCGCGCAAATTTGTCTCGCAATGAAAACGGGGTAGTGTCCCTGACTTTCGGCCAACTTATTTGCTCGATCAAGACCGATTCTTTGATCAAAACAATAAAATTGTATTACTCTGAGTTATCTAATAAACACAATTTGAATCACTTGAAAATGTTTTGAAATGAAAAAGTTATGGTCATTTTACTAAAGTCACGCAAATATGTCCAAAAAAAAATTTGTTTTCACTCATTCGCATTGGCCAATGCGAGGATTGGGCAAAACTTCACCCAGACCAATGCGAAGTTTCTCCCAATAGGTTTGGGCGAATTTGAGACTCCTATTCATATTGTCTAATGCGAATGGGTGAAAACAATTTATTTTTTTACAGTTTGAGTTTGTCGTAAAATGATGATAATTTTCTCATTTCAAAACATTTGTAATTGATTCAAATTGTGTTCATTAGATAACTCAGAGTAATACAATTTTTGTTTTTTATGATTTTGATAATCGACCTCAATAGAGAGTATAAGTTGGCTGAAAGTTAGGGACATCACCCTATTTTCATTATAAAACAGATTTGCGTGACTTTAGTAAAATGACCATACTTGCTCATTTCAAAACATTTTTAAGTGATTCAAATTATGTTTATTAGATAACTCGGAGTACTAAGTGGCTTTGGCGATTTGCAGAATAAAATGATAATTTATGAAAATCTCTCATTATGGACAAATATGGGCGCAATAGATGGGTTTGGGAAAAGAGAACTAAGTACACTTCCTACGGATGCTCTTTGTGAAAGTCCATCTCCCGGTACGTAAGTGGTTTCTACCCTCACACCTCTCTCCAATGTGGAAATAGTGATCTCATCTCTTTCTGGCATGATGCTTGGTGTAGTAACCAATCTTTGAAGGATCTGTTTCCAATGTTGTTTATCATTAACAACAATCAATATGGGAGTGTGAGCAATTTTTGATCTAACGGCAATTCTTGGGATCTTTCCTTTCGAAGACACCTCAATACTGGGGAACTAGATGAGTTTGCTAATCTAATGCATTTGTTGGATAGACAAATGCTCTCAGAGGGATCAGATAGTTTGGTGTGGAAGGGTAAAGGTATGGGCTTTTCGGTGAAATTTTTTTCAGATATGTTGGCTGCATCTCATTATGAGACCCATTCTAACCCCTTCATTTCTTCCCACAAAAATTTGGTATGGGTGAAAAACTTTTTTCCTCTGATTAATTTCTTTAGTTGGTCAGTTTTGCATGAGAAGCTCTTGACTAAAGATAGGTTAAGAAAAAAAGGAATCCTCACAGGGAGTCTTTGTGTGCTTTGCAATGAATTTGATGAGACACTGGACCATTTGATGCTTCACTGCAGTTTTTCCAAATCCATTTGGAGCAGTTTCTTGGCGGAATTTGGTTTGAGTTTGATGTTTGAAGGCTCCATTTTAGATTGGCTAAGTTGGTGGTCTCAAGCTAATCCTTCCCGTCGGGGGGAGTGGTTATGGCGTAGGGTCCCTCACGTTATCATGTGGTGTGCATGGAAAAAAAGAAATAAAAGGGTATTTGAAGGACTCAACAGATCAGAACACTCTATCTTTATCGAGATTATATAAATGTTGTGGAGGATGGGTACGACATGTAATTTGTTTAGGAGTTGGGTTTTGACACTTTCATAGGGGTCTTGGCATTCCTTGATATAAGAATGTTTCTCTTTGTAATTTGTTTCCCTGTCTTTCATTAATAAACCTCTTCGTGTTTGAACAAAAAAAAAATGAGCTTGAGAATTGATAAGCACCCAAAGCATTGATTTTTACACCTCTAAATATACATATGTTAAGCCCAATTATCCAATAAAAATATCTCATTACGTGTATTTTGTACATTTCAAGCACAAATATCAAATCATGCATAAAGAGACACAATAAGGCTAAATTCAATAACTAGAAGGCCCAGTGGAAGTTCAAATACATTCATAAGGATTAAATAATTTCAATCTCAATACCCATGAAATCAAGCTTACAAAACATCAACAACTACGGATCTCAATAAAATCAATATGAAGATTTAGATGTCCACATGGCGAACTTTATCATAAAAAAAAATCTCTACAAGACATGTTTCCTTATTCAACTCTAAAACCATTTATTGTTTCATTCAACCATGTTTCCTTGTTTAACTCAAACGATGTTTCCTTATTTAACTCAAACCATTTTTTACCTATAAAAACCCATACCTAGAGTTCATAGAAGATAGTTAGTCTTAGAGAGTTTTTTTTTTTTTTTTTAAGTTTTTGGCTTTATATTTTTACTTGGTATAGAAGTGCATGTACTACATTTTAATTTTTCCATTGAAGAAATAAATTTATCTTTGTTTATCTTTTTCAATTGTTTTCTTTCTTCTTTATTTTTTAGTTTATTCTATTCTACTCTTATCTTTGTTATTTAAATTGAAAATCATATTTGTTTTCTAATTCAAGTGAAGTAGTCGATGGTCTACTTTCACTATGCATTGTTGAAATGTATTGCAAGTTGAAGGAAAAAATAAACGAAAATAATAGTTATTTCTTTGATTGATCTTGAAAATCATGCAACGACATTAATGTCAGTTTTTTTGCATCAATCAATAATCAGTCTCAATAGATAGTATAAGTTGGCCGAAAGTTAGAGATACTAGTACCCCCGTTTTTATTGTCAGACAGATTTAAGTGACTTTAGTAAAATGACCATAATTTGTTCATTTCATAACATTTTCAACTGATTCAAATTGTTTTTTTTTATTAGTTCACTCAGATTACTACAATTGTTATGTTTTAATGAGCTTGAGAATCGTCTTAATTGAGCGTATCAATTGGCCAAAATCAGAGACAATACATTTTTTTTATAGTTTTGAGTGAGTTTAATAAAATGACCATAAGTAGCTCAACTCACAACGTTTTTAATTCATTTAAATTGTGTTGATTAGATGTCTAAGAGTAATACAAATTTAATGTTTTGATGAGCTTAAAAATTGGTCTCAATTGAGCGCTTAAACTGAACCAAAGTCAAGGATAATACCATATTTTCATGGATGAATAGGGAGAGAGAGGTGGCGGGGTGGTGGTGGTGGTGCTTGATGGAAAAACGATGGAGAGCGGTGGTGGTGGCGAGAGGGACAGAGGTGGTAGGGTGGTGGTGATGCTGGCGGGGTGGTGGTGGTGTCTGATGGAAAAGAAACGGATAGCTGAGAAAAAGAGGAAGAGTGTAGAATTTTAAAATTTAAATTTTTTTATTGATGGTGTGAAAGAGATGTGGTGGTGTGGAAAATAAAAGGGTTGGTGTGAGAGAAAAAAATGGAACGGTGGTGTTAAACAATACTTTTAATGGTGGTAAACATGGCTTGCCTTTTATTATACACGTAGTTAAGGGTGTAATTTTATTATTATTATTAAAACTGAGAATTTCTAAAAACATTAGTAATAAGATATTTGTGAGATGTGTATGCGATTGTTATTGAATAAATTGAAGGTCGTTTTTATTCAATGACATACATTATATTAATTGTTACATCTACTCACCATTATAATTATTTATTAAACTAGAAGATCCGTTTTATTATCGGGTGTATATATATATATATATTATATATAAAATCATTTTTTTCTTGTTGGTGTATCATGATTATCTTCCAAACTTGTTTTTGGAAGGCCTCTCTAGATAGTTTATAGCTTAAATCTAACAATAATAAAATTCATACAATGCTGCCCATTATATTGTCGTAGTAGATGATGAAATCAATTGGAAAAAAATCAAAAGATGGAAATGTGATTTTAAAGTTGGATATGGAAAAGGCCTATGATAGGCTTGAATGAGATTTTCATAGACGGTCTTGATAAAATTTTGTTTTGCAGATAAATAGATCGACCTTATTAAGAATTGTGTTACATATTTGAATTTTTGTGATAGTAAATATTAATTAATTATGCTAGTTTGTGGATATTACATTAGTTTGATTCCTTGGGTTTTTAGTTAAGTTTTTGTTGAATTCTAAGGTTTATTAGTTTACCAATGAAGACATATTCTCTTGTACTTTTCTTTCCATTTATGACACTTTATTCGTACCATTACATTTTTTGTATGGGGTATGGATTGTTTATAATTATTAGTTAGTTTTTATTTAATTATTATTAATATATATTTTTCCACATTCTCTCTCTTCGTCTTTTATTTTTATATTTTTTATTTTCAATGCAATTAATTAATCAAAAATATATATAACTACTCCTCTAACATATGCTCCAATAATTCTAAACCAATATCCAATACAAATATCCCTTTCCACTTCATCTTATTTGTTATTCTGAAAGAGAATCTATATCTCCATCGACATCTCTACTATATGTTAATCTAAGAGGAGTTAAAGTAACTACAATTAGTTTTCAAAATATATTAGTTCAATTTAGAAATCCAAGGGTATTTAATACTTTTAACCAAGTATTGTATGTTTCTCAACATCTTATACCATTGGAGCACGAGCACGAGCACGAGCACGTTACGTGAATAAATTTAGAAAGTTAATTGTTGAAGAAAAAAGAAGAAGGTTAATATGCATTTAGTAACTCCACTTAACTATATAAACTATATAACATGAAAGAAATTAAAAAATAATAATAACAAATAATTATATTTTAGAAAACCCGCATGCATTTGTTGCTTCATAGACATTGGGGGAAGAAAAAAAAATCCAAATAATAATAATAATAACAATTATATGGATAAACATGGTTATGAATGTGTATACCTTTAACTAACAATAATTAATGAAAAAATCATCACGAGATTATTAGGTTTTGTTTTGGGAATATTTTTAAAGGTTGTTTTGTGGTCAATTGCAATGTTATGTAATTATTAAAAGAAAATAATGTTATGTAAGTACTTCTTGAATGATATGATAAAACTCATTCAACAAAAAAATAAATTAATAAGTATGTGAATGATTTTATAATTAAGAGTTATGAATGTATATTTTGTATGGAAGTATAAAATAAATTTTTTTTTATTTTTAGTATTCACATGTAATTGCATGCAGGTTAACTAATCATGCTTAATTGCAATGTGAAACTGTTTAGGTTTTGGAGGACCGATGTTTATAACTCTACCAAATACATATTCAATTTCTTGACAACAGGAAATTATATTGTTTACCGGCACATGTCATTAGATTTTTATTTTTATTTTGAAGTTTTATTAAACCAAAGATAATCATAGAACTTGACCATCCATATATGTAACCCTTTACCACCAACTCTCGAGGATCTCTTAAATTTCACAATTATTTTTCAATTGCCAAACAACTCTACTAAATTCATTTTCAATCATAATTAAGGGTTTTTCTTATTGTTGAGGGAATGAGCGAGAAAACATGCAAGGGAGGGTGGTTTACACTCACCTCCTCGAGATTTGAGAAGACATGCATCTCGAGGAGATAAAGGGTCCCACCCCCTCTCTCGCCCATTCCCTCAACATTTAGAATTTCTACATAATTAATGGCAAGTTGTTTGAGTAATGCTACAGTGCTCGGTTGTATGCCTGGCCGGTGCACTGTAGCACAGTAAATATGCATCAAGATAAGCGACAACTCCTATTTCGATGAATATGTACGGTGCTACAATGCACCGGGCACTATAGAATTTTCCAAGTTGTTTTGATCGAGAACTTGTAATGAGTCATGAGTTTATAGAAGAGAATACAAATTCAGGAGATGAAAGAGCTTGGCGATTTTGGGTGAAAATTTCAAGTAAAGACTTCATCAGTTCATTGTAACCACAGAAGTTCTATGGAGCGAGTCCATCCCTCTCGAGATAACTGAAACCGTATCGAGATGAGTGGCGTCTCTTATCTCGAGGGGATGTGGCCTCGCTCAGCAGAAGGGCTCTTCTCACTAACTAGAGGGAAAAAAGAAAAAAAAACACCCGCGTGTGCCACACTAAAATAAGGGGAATTCTAATTGACCACGAGGCCACTTTCGAAGAAACGCAAAAGAAAACCCAGATCTTTTTCCACACAACCCGAATAAAGCTTGAATCTTTCCCATCATTTCCTTCGACTTCTCTCTCGATTTCCAAAGGGTTTTTAGAAATAACCATAAGGGTTAAAACCCCACTCTTTAGATTCCTCACTGTTAACCCCAGACCCAGAAATTAGGGTTTCTTCCCACCAACCATGGATGCTAATAGCTGGAGCGGTCGTCTCATTAGTACCTCGAAACGGTACCAATCTGCTCTTCAGTCGAGATCAGGTGAGGGTTCTTGGCTCAAGTTTTTGTTTTTATGTGAAGTTGTTGGGGTTTTAATGGCGATTAGAATGTAAAAGTTCGATCTTTATTTATTTTTACCCTGGTTTTACCCCTTTTGAATGATTTGGGTTCAGATCTGTACAATGGGTTTGAGGAGATTGATGTGGACGAGGAGTCAAGAGCGGAGTTTCCGTGCCCGTTTTGTGATGAGGATTTTGATATTATTGGGTTGTGTTGCCACATCGATGACGAGCATCCTGTCGAGGCTAAGAATGGGGTATTTCTCTTACTTTTTGTTAGCTTTTGATTGTTGCTTGGGGGAATTCAGCTTGTTTTGATTGTTGCTTAGGGGAATTAAGTGTCACGATCGTGACTAATTGAGATCAAGATAAGAAACACAATTTGATAAATTGAAATGAAAACAGGAAAAATGATACAAATCTCTCAAGTCCTGCTAAGAACTGAGCCTCTCTTCTTCTTTAAACTTCTCTTCTTTTCTGTAACTATTCTACTCTTCCTATTTAAAGAGAAAGAGCTAACAAAATGTTGTAAATGGGGCAATCAGTGATTGCCACTTGTACACCCAGTTGGGTCTTAACTAACAGAAAATAGAAAAATTACAGAGATACCATTTACTCAAATTTGAAACTGGCGCCTGATTTTCCCGCCTCTTTCTTTTACTCTTTGTTCAATTTTAGGTCATGACATTGCCTTTCCCTTTTTTGAAATCCTTGACCTCAAGGATTGAATGTAGGACGTAGATGGAACCCAGTAGTGCCATACAAGTACCAGTGAACATGTGTTGCTCAGGAGTATAGAGATACAAAGCTTGGTCCTCTTGAGTCAGCTCACAGACTTTCTTTGCAGGAATTTTCAGCAACTCTGTAACAGTTTGACCAGTACTCCAAGCATAAATTTTAGCATCTTCATATGCAATGATTGCCTCTAAATGGAAGCTAGGCATAACCTCACCAAAACAAGTACAATTGCAGGAGTCACATTCTATAAGTTTGTCGGGCCTCTTATTAAAATGGCCACATACCACATGATCAAGCCAAACATTGTATATACATGAGTGATGTTAGTCTGGCTGAAGATATTGAAAAGGTATGACCACTTGTGAAGACAAAGTGAGTTCAGCAACATTGGTAAGCAACTTGTGTTAACCAAGGAAGCTCGAGAGTCCTTCTCGAACCATGAGACTTCAAGCGTTTTCTTTGAGGTCATATGGCCTGCCAAGCTAGATATGTAGATGGTATGACTAAAGTTCCATCTTCCCGACGACCAAGGCAGTATAGATGTCTGGTTTGGGAACCAAATAGGCTCCACCGAAGTGTTACTGAACCCCACTTCCTGTACTCTCCTAGGTGCTTCCTTAGCATGTATTGACAGAAAGTTCAGTAGTAGATGGGCAATTGTATATACCTGAATTGTTGTAGCATCAAAAAAATGTGTGTGAGGAACAAAATTTGTAGGACTATTTTGTTGATTTGTTGACAGGGAGACCTTTGCTGATCTTAGTAAGATTTCTATCACAAATAGTAGACAGAGAGCCAATCTTCCAGAACAAGTATTAGACTCCATTCTCCCTCTGACATACAAAGTAGTTCTGTTCAAGCTGGTACAAAATCGCCTCAGTTTGGAAAACAAGGCATATGGATATTCCCAATCTGAGAAACCATCACTTCTCTTACCCAAGCTATGGGAGCACCATTTTATGGGTACCATGCACTTAATGGCTCCAAATAACACTCCAGCTACTATAACAAGTGCAAAAACAATACCCACAGCTGCATAACCTAGGATCAATCTATGAACTGAATCACCAGAAGGGACCCTATCCCCATCCATAACTGCAATCCATTTATCAGAGCTTAGCTTTTGTACATCTAGGTGATGATACCGGACGCTATTCCAAGCATTTTGTCCCTTCCCAGACTCTTCTAAACCTAGAGGCACTTCAACTTCCTTGTATTCATCCTTGGTAAGTGTCTCCACCTTAAAAGTGCGCACTCGTCGCCCGTATGTTTCACCACAGTCTTGACTTGTGCGGTAGACATGTCCATTATACACAAATGACCTTCCCCCATTTCGAGCTCCTGAGCTCTTCACAGTGTTATAGATCGATTTTTTCTTGTGTGGTTTCCAAGGACCCAATGGTGAGTCACTATACTAGATTTCAGTTGCCCATTTTTACTAGCATCAAAACCACTGTGATTTGATTCAAATAGCCAATGAGTGCCATCATGATTCAAAATAAATGCATCCATAAGGGGCTTCTTCATTATAATCATTTTCATCACCCATTGCCAAGGAAACTTAACTGCCTTGTAGAGACGAAGTTCTCCTTCGTCACATCTTTCGGGCATCATGTATATTTGTCCATGGTAGTAAAAAACATATGGATACGACAGATGCCACTCCTCATCCAATGCAATGCCCAATTGTTGCCAGGCTGCACCTTTATCAACACTTTTAGCAACACCAATATCTCCTTGCCTAGTAACAACGTTCTTGGTTTAAAAAAACAAATAAGGTGCATCCTCTTGAACTTTCATCTTTACTTTGGTCCAAGAAGAGTAAGTGACTAATGAAACCAATATGTCTTTGAGGAATTTCTTCAAACAACCTTCATGCAATACAGGGACATCACAATTATAGTCATATTCCTTAGGGATCTGTTGTGGTTTAGGAGTATACAACTCACTTCCTATTGCAAGCCCATATTCAATCACATAGGGAATTCCACTCACCTTGGTTTCTGTTCCAGTGACTTTGGTGTAGAAATTACATTCTCGCACCTGAGCACAGTCGGCGCAACATCTTCCTCTTTCTTTAATTCAGTTTTCTGGAATACAACCCCAATAATTGTTGAATTCTCCTCTTCTGAAAATAAACTTATACATTTGGTGAGGTTCCTTGTGTTACTAAAATCGCGCATTGTCGGGGACTTGTTTGAATCCATAGATCCACCCGTTCTGAGGTAACCAAGCAATAATTGTTCCAGCTGATCGAATCGTGCATTCATTCGCCTCTCTCGATCTTCCATTGATTGAGCTAATCCTTTCAACTCTGTTTTCAAGAGTCCCAACTGTTCCGACATTTCTCCTTGGTACTCTCTTATCTCCATGAAATTTTCCATCTCCTCCCATTTGGTTTCCATTGCTTTTCAATTCAATGATCTTAATCCTATTAGTTGGTGGGATCGCAACGGCTCTGATACCAATTATCACGATCGTGACTAATTGAGATCAAGATAAGAAACACAATTTGATAGATTGAAATGAAAACAGGAAAAATGATACAAATCTCTCAAGTCTTGCTAAGAACTGAGCCTCTCTTCTTCTTTAAACTTCTCTTCTTTTCTGTAACTATTCTACTCTTCCTATTTAAAGAGAAGAGCTAACAAAATGTTGTAAATGGGGCAATCAGTGATTGCCACTTGTACACCCACTTGCGTCTTAACTAACAGAAAATAGAAAAATTACAGAGATACCATTTATTCAAATTTGAAACTGGCGCCTGATTCTCCCACCTCTTTCTTTTACTCTTTGCTCAATTTCAGGTCATGACATTAAGCTTGTTTTAGCGTTATAGAAGAGGTTTTGGTGGATTGGGGGTTACTTGTTTTGGTTCAAGATTGAAGTTTTGGACCTTCTCAATGTTTTTATGCCTCTGTTTATTAGTGGGTATTGATTAAAAAAATGTGATTTTTTTTGCTGAATGCGTATTTCAACTTAGTGTAAGTAGCTTGACGAAATGCGGTGTTGGTAATTTTAGTGCTTTGGTACCGTATATATCTACGTAATGGAAGTAATCTTGGCAACATTGTTGTGGTATTCAGCAATTACTATTCAAAATGCTAAAGATGGTTTTGCACTCTTATAGAGTAGCATGGAAAAACCGTTAGTTTGTGACAATGGTTGAAAGAAGGGTGGGGTAGATTGTGGATTAAGGTAATCCACTTTCGGAAATGTGTGGTTGCTAGTTTTATGTTTTTTATGTTTGGGGAGGAAGAATATGCTTTATATGAGGTAAATTTTGGAATCAACTATATGAGCTAAGAAAGAAGAACCTTTGAACCTAGATGACTTGGTTGCTAAGTTATTAATGCGATAAAAAAATCATCGATTAATCAATTTGGGGTTGATCGAATCAAAGTGGGTGAAATCAGTTGGGGTTTAGCGGTCACTGATTAATCGGCCTAGCCGATGCGGTCGATTTATCGCTATGTGGAAAGTTAGGTTGTTTGTAATGATATAAGCAAGGATACATGGATACGGACACGCGCGTCGTGTCGGACACTGACATGACATGTCGATCATACATTTTTTTCAAAAACTAGGACTTAAGGACACGTCATACTATTTTTAATAAGTCCATAAAAATATAAATATAATCTAATAAATTGTCTTCCTAGAGTGTCCTTGGAGGAAGATGACACTATTGCAAGAAAAAATTAAAATAGAAAAAAGTATAGTAGAGAAGAAGTAAATGAGAGAAAATAAGAAGCAAAGATTAAGAAGAAACATAGACTATCTCTATACTTAGTGGTTTTTTACCCTATTTGTTCTTAAATCACAATTGAATAGTTTATTTACTTCAGATGAATCAACAACCATTATTTACGTGATTATTTGTAAACATCTAAAGTAAAAAAAAACAAAGTTGATTTTCGAGTATTGACTTGTCCTGACCTAAGTTTCGGGTGTATCGGAGGCGTGTCCGACAGGTTGACCACATTAACTACGTGTCTGAGACCTATCGACACGTTGACCAAATGTTGGGTGCGTGTCGGAGACATGTCGAACGAGTGTCGTGTATGAATACGTGTCAGACACGGATACGACAAGTTTTTCAAAGAGTCTGTGCTTCCTTAGATATAACTGATGGCAACCTGCAAATTAAATTCATTTGATTAATTAGTAAAGTAATATATACTATGATTAATTAGTAAAGTTATATAATACAATGTCAACCATTTTAATAAATTGTTTTTTTAATCTATGACTATGATTAAATTTTAAAAAATATTATGCTTTGAAAAAATTGACCGATTAAATCTAATTCCGCTTATCATAATTCGGCCCTAGACTAGCTGCGACCGCTTCCGATTTAACTGCATATCTTGGTTGAGAACATATACTTCAGTTAGCTAGGAGATTTTTACCATGGAGTTAAACAGTGTTTATTTTGTGTATAATAATGCTATTTGGAGACTACATCCGCTTTTGAAAGTGCTTGTCAGTCTCAAAATTCTGAACACCTGCATTTGCAGGAATGCCCTGTTTGTGGAATGAGGGTGGGGAATGGACATGGTTGGACATTAAGCGATGCAAACACGAAAAGTACCTTTAAGATATCTTTTTACACTTTTGATGGTTGTAATTAGAACTACATAAGGTCTTTTGATGTGTGGTCAAATCTGTTAACTTATTTCTTCCATTTCAAGTTACTTAGTATTGACATCTTCTGCATTAAAGTGTAGAGAACCCTGAAACCTGGGGACTTTTTTTTAATCCCCATTTTTTTCTTGATTTTCTCTTTGTGATGCACAAACCATTCTATTTCTGCAAGCATGAATTATTATTAATTATTATTATAACTATTATTATTTTTGTGGGGGGGAGGGGGGTTCATGGGGCATTTATTGCATCGCTTTCTGCATCTCAATTTTGATGATTGGTACTCTGGGTTCCTTAACTGGAGGTTACATGCAACGCAAAAGGAGAGTTCGTAAGGTGGAACTCAGTCAAATCTTTCTTTGCTGAGAAAGGAGCTAAGGGATGGGAACTTACAGCCCTTTCAGTGGTTCAATGTGGTCTTTTCCTCTTAATGCGGAACCTGACCCGTGCTATCATCATTTATGAGCAATTTGCCTATGATCGATGAAGTAGAAAATGTGAAGCTCCCTCTACCACGGAATCAGCATCAGTTAGCAAAAGTTCTGATGAGAATATGTTAGAAAGGTATGATTTTTTTTAATTTTTTTATGATTTGTATTCCAGTCTGGTTATTTATGTTGCTTTAAATGAAATACACGTCATTTGTGAATATCTTGCTAGACAATCATGACAAATGTTGTGGAACCACTAGTTGTGGAACTACTAGAACTGCTTAGTTGTTTCACAATTTGCATTTGCTAGTTTGTATTGTCTACCTTTATAACCGGGTCACATGTGATATAAATTCATGTCAAGGATCATAACCTATTGGAGTTTACTGCTTGTCCATATGCTAACAGCATCAACTTTCTCATGATATAATATTTGAGATATTGGAGAAGCACAAAAGTACTAGGTAAGGCTTGTATAAGCCTTTGTACAGTACAGACTCAATGGCCAAAACTGTACGGTAAAAGCATATCCTTGTTACTCAGCTATTGGCTCCATTCCCATTGACACAGAGAGAAATGAGTCGAGAAATAGGGAATATAATAAGAATTGGGAAATGAAACTTAGTAGGTTTAAACTGTAGAGTATCTGCATATGTTATATATCAATTGACAGGCATGTTGAGCTTATGGAAAGATCCGGTTAGCATGTGTCCTTTTGGTAAGAACTGATGATAGTGTTCTTTTGTATCAAGCTGTGCATCATATGTGAAACCGTATTACAAAGCGAGGTATCTTGTATATCAATATCGGATTTAATTTATTAGACCATCAACCTTGATCAAGTAGGTTCACTTGATCAATTTATCCTCTTGGGTTACTGGTTTGGATATCGTGACCTCATTTTCTTGCTTCATGTAGTGTGTAAGCTATGTTCTTTTCAGCCAGAAGTTAAAAAATATGAACTTAAAAATAAGATCTTACTTGATCCCATTTGATGTGTTAATACGATAGCATCGTTGTATTGTTTAACCAATTAGATTGAACTCAGCATCTACATTGAGAACTTATCATCGTCAATTTACTTTGCAGCACATGCGAGAAAGCCTTATATATTTCTTCAGTTGAGAATAAACATAGTATGAGTGAAGACACGTTCCCAGTGTTAGTTATAAATGATAAAAAAGAAAAAAGTTATGTATAAGACATGATTCCTGCCATTCTGGGTCCTAGATCATGGAGTGAAACTGGAATATGATGATTACTTCTTGCTGCATGTATATTACTGTAAAGTCACGTTGATGTACAACCCATCTAGTTTAATCTGATTGTTGCCACTTGTTTAGTTTGCTGCCATTTTAGTATGATCTATTAAATTCCCCTTCTCCAGTAAGGAAGTCATCGTGATTCTG